>DWQT01000216.1:0-26443 GCA_018244895.1 Myscelus amystis hages | reverse complement strand
ATAATATGTTTACAGTTTTTCTGTAGTGTATTCAGTATCAGCATTGGATCCGTGCAAATCCGGGGTGGGTCGCTAGTTTAATATAAAAAAATATCACAAGAAATACCACTTGCTTATAAAAATTTACTATGGGCGAATTTTAACCACTTGACAACCACTACTTACCATAAATAACTTATGCTCATAATATGACATACCCTAAACATTATGTTAAATAAAATCAGTACGGTAAATTTTTAAATTATCTAATCCAACTTGTATTTTTCTGTATTTTCAGAATGAAAACATCTCGTCACCCAGTACCAACAAATTGTATACACAACTGACAATATCTTCCAAAACCCATTTTGGAAACACTCACAAGGACACCAAAGTACCTGCATTGAAGAAGAGAAGGAGTAGTACATCGGACAAGCCTAATGATATACCTTCTGGAGAACATAAAAAGAGCAAGATTTTGGAGACATGTGATATTTATACTAGAAATAATGGACCTCACCCCGCAAGAATTGACAACCCTATGCTTGTACCAGAAAATAATGTTGATAAAACTAAACATGAACACCCTACTGTTACAGCTAATGGAAAAAACACGACTATAGTAAGTTTTCAATTTGTCAATCTATAATATCACACAAATCAAAACAATTACCTGGTTAGCTAAATTTTATAAATGGAATTGGTAACCCAAACATCTAACAATCTACAATTACCAGACACCATTTATAGCAGGGTTGCACAGACTTATTAAGACTAGGGGCCACTCGGACAAATCATGAACGGCCGGTCGCCAGAAGTATAGGTAATTAAAGACAATAAAGGATTGATAATAATTTATTAAAATATTTTTCGAATGTACGAGAGTATTATTTTTGCTGTCGGCGGGCTACCAGTATTCGACTGGCGGGCTGCCGTCTGTGCATTGATGATTTATAGTATAGTTACATAATTATATACATGTTTACAAGATTTGCACATTTAGTATCTGTCTCTTCTATTTTTCTAAACATACAAATATATTATGTATTATGTAGGACTTTTGTATGAATAAGAAAATACTTTCAGCTATCTCATGCCTCTCATTTTCACACTTCACACGATCTCTTGCTGAGCAGTACATATTACAACAATTCATTTTCAGACATAACATATTTATTACAGTATTGTATTGTACTCACTGAAGAAAGCTTTTAGATTCACTTTGTATTGACAATGACTTCAGTGAGTGGCTTCTTTCATCAAAAAGTTGTTTTTACAAAGCAATTGTAGGCAAGAGGGAACTATCTCATTCCTTGAAGTAGCAATATGCTTATGATTGACTTTAATTGAAGCATAAGTAACTTATGTTATATGTATGATTAATATTTATTGCACTCACCCTAACATAATATATTTACTTGTCTAATGTATATTTACATTTTGATTATTACTAGCTAATAGTCCTATTAGAAGCTAATAGTAACTGACATGTCGCACGCTTAGTATTAAAGTGACCGAAGTCAAAAAATCATTTTTTTGGTAAATCGCGAAAAACGATTTGCGATTAGGACTTTAGCTGTTAATTTTGCTATAAATGGCACAATATCTTGATTGTACAGTTCAGTTTTGTTTCTTTAGTAGTATATGAAGTAAAGTTTTAGGGGAAAACTGTAAATGATTTATTTTCTTTATAATATATGTCGCGAATGAGAAAGAGACCGACAATTTGTAAAAGTAGGATAACACTACTTTTCGATAAGTTTCTTAGCGTCGTGTCCTACATACTTGTAGATGGTGCTCTAACAATGATACGAGTGTACCGTAACTCATTTTAGTTAAATTTCGGATTCAGTCATTTTAATACAAAGTGTGTCATGTAATACATGTAATGCAATGTCAAATCTTCCATGGCAACTTCATTAGCCAAGGGTGAAATGAATTCAATTCAGACAACATAGTATATGAAAGGCCCTATGAGTCAGTTTTTTTGTAATGTTCTAAACAATACCGGTATTCTCCTTCTTATTTGTTATTTTAGGTGAATGTGCAAGACGACATTCCGGTGTCCGTCAAAACCGAATGGCTGGATGAAGATAACTCACCAATACCCCCACCTATCTGTAATTCAGAAAATGAAGACAGTATTCCTGACTATGAAAATAGCATGCTTGCCAGATCTTTAATATCAGGTACTTGCAAATAATTTGCTTCTTTTTGTAATTACATCTAAATGAAGAACTAATATTATTTCAGGTGAAATGTATGTATTGTACTAATTACTACTTATGTAATTTATATACTTACAGGTATAAACCCATCTAAAAGTGAAACTTGTATAAACAATCCGCCTCTAAAGAAGACTACTATACCTGATTTGCATATTGTTAGACCTAAGGAATCCAACATTGACTCTGTTACGTTCACTAGTGCTTTATCGAAAAGTCCAATAAAATCGGCATCTGTTGAAGAATCTTTGGTGAAATCTGAAAAGCAATCCCCAAAATCAGATATTGAATATGAACCGGAAGTGTTGTTATCGGAACATCAAGACGGTACTGACTCTGATAGTACATACACGCAAGAGCAGTCACAGGCTTTGATGCTCTTAGCTGGAATGTCGAGCGTGCCAGGCATAGGTCCCGGCACATCGGCATCTCAAGCGGTCTCAACACACCCACAGTCCAATCATGCAGCTATCTGTGGTGACTGTCCGCATTGCGGTATGAAATATTCAAACCAATCGGCTTTGAAGTATCATGTGCGATTAATGCATTCAGATTTAACCAATAGACTATGCTGTTATCTGTGTCCAAGGTCATTCACTATGAGGGAAACTTTCAAAGAACACATGTGGTCAAGTCACGGTCAGAGAAATTGAGAATTAATAATGGAGGTATATGTGCCTTATTCAAGTTCCTTGCCATTTGTTGTACATACCAATTTCTGTAAAGAATGCAATGAAACGCAATGTGTATGGATGAAACGTGCCTTATATATGATACTGTATTGAATTTTATAAATCTTATGATTCTGAAAATCCAGTTTTTATGTGACAAAAGATAAAATCTTTATAGATGAGGATGGACAAATAAATATTTTACAAAATAAATTAAAATGGCAGTTACCTACTATTGTAGTTAATGCATATCTTATATTGTGTATGATAAAATTAGTTTACATTATACATTATTGTTGAATGTCAATATTGTTAATATTAGTAGTTCTTGAGATGGATAAGAATATTTTATCAAGTATACTATACAAATTTATAGATATAAATTATATATTAACCAGATTTGAAAGAAGTGCTACATTTTTAAAAGGTGCTGAATATTATTCCATTAATGATAAATTTCAAGTTTTTTTCATATTCTAAGATTTCCATTACACCAACAAAAGCCTCTCAGACTTGTGTTATAATGAAAATGTCATAATTCAAGTATTATAAATAAATCTTATCCTCCATTTTTTCTTGTGCGAATGAATATATGTAAGTTAAAGAGCTGAGCGCTATAATTGCTCTCAGACTGAATACTTGTTATAATAAAATTATATACATGATATGTCTACCAGAGCCCTGAAACACAAAAACTAGTTTGGAGTATGTTTGAGAAAAAAATATGAGCCCAATTACATATTATATTAAGAGCCAAATTTATTTAGGACATCTATGATGTTACATGTTACCTTTGAAAAAAATGTTATTAAATTAGAACTTCTAAAGTGCATTAATTAATGTTTAAAAGACATTACTTATCTTGTTAACCGATAAAGCGTCTATGTTCAGAAAGGTGTGGGTTATTTATTATATCATATTAATATTTTGTTAATTTTGTAAGTAATTTTATTTCAATTTTGACTAAATTCTAACAGATATTAGAAACATTTTTATTTTGCTTTATTAGTGAATTAATTAAACGGTAATCACCACGTCTCCTGTTTGTCCTTTTCTATTTTTGTATCGACATCAGCAATGTGAAAGATGCTTATGAAATATCGATCTCGCTTGCTGGATCTTGTACACTTTAAATAGTTGTTTCGGCAGAGATTAATCCTCATGGAATGTATAAAACATGAATAACTAAGTATTGACTGGTGTGCTCAATACGCCGGTGCTAGTGACATCAATGAAAGTGATATAAAATTTATGTTCAATGACGTTTTATAACGGATAATTTAACAAAATACTGCCCTAGCTTGTGTTAACTACTTCTTTACTTGGTTACTGAAAAGAGTTTAAAGTATGCTTCGCAACACTCCAGCCTGATGTGGTTTAGTTCATATCGCCTTAAAATTAATACTGTACCTTGTATGAACATTTCCAAGCTCTTCCAATGATTTCATTTTCTTGTATACTTGGTAAAATGACAATTCATGATTTTCTTAAAAGGCAGTCTTGACAGATATTTTCACTATGTCGAATGACAAGGCATTTTCAACTCCTCTATCATTGCAACTGGCGACGGTAGCACTTCCCTTCAGCCGGTCACCTGCCTGTTTGGTAACAAAATTGTAATAAAAGCCACTGATCTCCGTGTGTCGTGTCGTGTTGTGCCGTGTCGTGATCGTCGCGTCGCGGGTGTTCTGATAGGGATTTTGTTTTATAATTATTGTTAATATTCTGTTAAATAGAACGAAATACTACACGGTGAGTGTGTAACGTTACCTGGATGTAGATTATTTTCTGCAATTATAATTATTGTATTAGATGACAGTAATTACTTTTATTTATATGTTACGTTATATAGTATCTGCAATGGTTTTTTTCCCGTTTCAGTATTTATAAATAGACAATAATAAAATAGGAAAACGTAAGCCGTATGATGAAATTATTTACTTGATATTACCTTTTTATGGATTTTCTCTTTTTTTGGTGATTTGTGCCAAAAAGTGCTTAGTTTTAAGATGTTGCTATAATTATATTATATTTAGGTATTTTAATTAAGTTATCGATATTTTTCATATCTTCAAGTGTATTGCAAACATGTTATTGATGTGGTTAGATGTAATTCATTACTTGATGAATACATGCTTTCTGCTCTTGTTATCATAATGATTATTTTTATAGAAATTTTTTCTTATGTTGAATGCCATTAGTGATGAATTAAATTATTATGTATTATATTAGACTACTTATAAATAAAATAGATAGAATATTATTTTATGAATAGGAAAAAGAATTTCTATATTTATGGTTACTTTATATTCAGAATATAGTAGGTAATATAACAAACAGTATATTGTTGAATGTTTTATTTAGAATTTTACAAGATTTATATTTTGAATTATGTTATGAATAAAAGATCATGCTTCTATATACGATATTTTAATTGTTGCCCCTGTTCCTATTATTGTAATGGTTTGCTTACAAAATGTAAGAAATTGCAAAAATTTTCACACAATCATGGGAGGTGAAGAGAAAATATTTATGAATTAAATATGTCTAACTGCGTTTAGCTGTTCTGACCATTTGCTTGCCATTATTTCTTGCCTTCTTAAAAGTCCCGCAATTGTCATTGCTCCGTGCTCCCTTACATTTCTAAAAACTTCTATTTCTCTATACTAAAGCAATTTTAATGCTGCGAGTTTATCCATGCGGCACTTGAGGGTACTTCAGTGTTCCTCGTGTTCCTACCCACATGTAGTTTTAGGATTAGCTACCTACATAGCCTTCTAGGATTGATGTGATGGCTATATTAGAAACATCCATTTTCAGCTCATTATAGCTGTTTCCATAGCGAAGCAACTTAACTCAAACTCGCCTACGCTTTAGACGGCTTAAGTTTATACGAAGTTGGTTAAAAGCTAGGAAATTATATTTTCAACGTGAATTCTATGAACTTGAATTATTCATTTTGTCAATTGTGTTTTAGTTCAACTATTAGGTAGGTACTTAGTAAAATCACAATGTTTTCTATTTAATAGTAAAAAATAATTCTATGCATGTTTAAATGTTGCATTGGAGTCCTTTAAGTAGTTACTTTAAATTATATCACATTTTATTATACTATTTACACTATTAGACTTTTATTCGTTTAGATGATTACAAAAGTAAATATCACTGTACCGTTCTCCTTTATATTACAAATACCCATTCTTTCATCTGGTATAACATTTGTGTAGTTACGTCTTTATAAATACTTGTCCTTTCTACTCAATGTTGAGTAGGCCTAACATTTAGGTATACTTCATAAGAATTGAAATAAGTGTGCTTTATTTTGTTACTATCTACCTTGACATGTATATAGGTATATAAATATATCCAACCTTACAAAACAGTTAAACTATATACATATTTATACTGTTGTAAAACGCAGTCCCGTGTCAAGGTATTGGTATGATCGGTTCTGTTGGAGTGTTGTAGCGCATCTGCAACACAGTTGCACAGTTGGAGAAAGCGCGCCTTGTCCAATTTCTAGTCTTTATTTCGTATTCGCTTTCGCAAATCACTTAAATATTTTAGTTCATTTCATGTTTCAAATGATAAATGGCTAGTTCCCAGATCTATGGTATATATTTACATATGTAGTAGGTAGATATCAAACGGTTTGTTACGAGTTATCTACTCAGAAAGGACTCTTCTAATATTTTGCCAATCTGTAATTTTTCTTTGTTGAACAAATGTCGCCAGAATTACTTAAATCGTTCCTCAATATTTGCGACATTACAAAATTTCTCGACAACAAAATTTTTACGACATTACAAAGTTTAACCCCTTATTGTCCTTATTTGCGACTTGTTGTCAAATATGTTGCCAAACAAGTCGCATTTCTGTTTTGTCGCAAGCACGAGGCTTAGTACGTGCCTTAAAGCTGAACAATGGGGAAGGATATGCACCTACCTACGCATTGCTACGAGCAATGGAGCCTTGCATAGTGGTCGCCTGGTTTCTTTGGATTTGAGAGTCTCTTAGAAACAATAGATATCTGTTCGTATGTACTTAGAAGATAATAAGAGTTATTATCACAAGAAACCCTTTATTTATTTCTGAATCGACTATTCAATACTTTATACTGATTTAAAAATCAGTTAAAAGTAAAGAGGTGTGATACCTACGTTCAAGGGGTCTACTGATAATTACCTAAATATATTATAGTACATGGCCAAGTGACCTTGCAGTTAGTCCGAAATAAGTAATTAATTAAATATTTGGTTTATGGCGCACTTTATTTAAAACTAAGCAGTGGTAAACCGTCAGTTAACGCTGCTACTAAATTAAATAGTGTAAGGTTATTTCACCTTGATACTTTGACCGGCAGGTTCCATTATATAAAGAGCTATTTAAAATAACACAATATTTTGCAGGCTGTTTTGGCTTGGTCGTATTTATTGCATTGTTCTAACATGTTTTTTGCATAAACTGCAGCCGCTCACATATGTAGTTACTCACGCACTAAATTCGCACGGTAAATGACACAATACGTTAACTCGATTTCATTAGTGATCATAGTAGGTACCTAGTAACCGCGCCCGGCTTTGCTTAACATTGCAGATCGTTTTCAATGTGCGGCTGAATAAGGATTACGAGCGCTATCACTATATGCATGTACTCGTATTGAATTAAAAGTTTTACTATCGGGTCTCTGCTGTTTACTAATACGTGTCACATGATTACTTAATTTTTAAATATAAATTAGGAAACCGTTAAAATGAGGACATATTCATTAAAAACCTATCAAATTTATTTTTCGTATATATTATTTCTCATTCAATAATAAGTAGGATGGTACCTAATACTGTTGCTTACCTTGCGAATAATCTGCAAGTGGTTAAGAGATATAAGTAATAAATGAGTTTTATCCATTATTTTGCGCGGTTATTCATTACACGAAGGTAACTCGGCTTCGAATAAGCGAAGTCAATTTCGGCGAGCAGGCGACATACAAGATTGACCGCAAAGCAAGCATAGCAACATGAACGTGCGAAGCGTAGATAGCTTGTGGATATGTGTAAAGGCGTTCTAGGAAGCCCCTTAATGCGGAGACAGCTCCGTTGGGACGCTATTGATCGTCATCCGTCGTCAGTGGCCGAGGCGCCCCTATTGATTCGCCGCAATCTGCATGATAACCCGCGCCTGGCTTCTCTACTCGCTACAACATTCAATTAGAATACACTTATCAATAATCGCGTTATGTTGTCTCGATCATGACGTCGATGACAACTATTGCTTATTGCATACTATAATACGTATATTCTTTAACGAAAAAATTAAACACATTTTTTTTGTGAAAAATGATACATAAATAAACAATCGAACACGCTATAATAGTAGAGAAACAAGATAAGAAATATATTTAATGGATACTTGTATTGGACGAAACGTTAAGGATTATAATAACGTTATTATACGTAAACATAAATTAATGTTAATTGTTAGGTACCAGGTAATTTCATTAGAGTAATAATATATGAATTGTAGGAGAAATGTATAATTGTCGCCAGAGGTTGGTCCACGTACAGTTTGGCGCGAAGTACGAATTCAGAAGGAAGTTTCGTTGCCTGTTGTACCTATGACAGTCATAGACAAGTACTTACTGAGTTCACAATGTAAAACAATTTAAATAATAATTGCAGTAAGAAGATATTTAGTAATTTACAATGGATTACTCAGTGGTGATAAAAATAATTTGCAAACGGTTTATGAAAACAGTGTACCATTGTATAGCTTATTAGAAATTTGCCAAATAATATCTCCATTTCGAATTTTAATCTTTATAAGCAGCACATAATAGTGTGAGAACTGTTATCTCCGAACGGACAATATATTAATGAGCTAACATAATTGCTAGTAGATAGGTAACAAGAGAATCAATAGAAATGTTATTGATCAGGCGAGAGTGAAGCTGTAAGCGAACTCGTATTTGTCAGAGTACAGTCAGCATTGCTAACACTACAGTTATTTCGTATGAAATATTATTTGGTTTAATATTTTGAAACAAATCATCTCATGTTTTCCTTTTTAGCATTTAGCTGATGTGACGCAATTATTAAATTACATAATGTTTGGAGTGAAGATGTAGTGAGTTATTAACACGTAGAGGTACTTGTAACAAAGAAGGTTGTTTTGCTTTACGCGACTATATTAAACCGTGGACAATTTGAACGCTACGAAAGAACTGGACGTAGGTAACGCACCGTAAGAATCTGACAATTTGCAGTAGGTACGTACGATTAAACTATAACGGTGTTTACTTATACGCATATATATTTTTAGCGAGTTTAAACACCAGAGATATATTTGTGTAAGAATGTTCACTTTTAATGTATCCAGTCTAGAGAGCAGGACGACCTAATTCTATATTCTTTGAGAAATTTTGTCAAGAATGGAAAATTAAAAAAAACTCTGTGTACCTATATAAAATAACCATTAATTAGAAAATTATGAAACTTTAATCATTGGTCAATATAATAATTCATTGCGATAAACACAACTTAATTAGAAAAATAAACAAAAAAATGTCTGTTTATAAATGGGACTAAATAATAATTGCTATTGAGGTCTGGCTGGCCAAGGAAGTTAGGGTGGTGTGTGTGGTGTGACGTTTTTCCAATGTGGGTCACTGTCGCCGCCTACGCGCAATTCGATAAAACTTTGCAAGTATTCACCATCAGGTTACTACGCATAAACCGCGATTGGACGAAATGGCCGAAGTCGTTATCAGATATTCGTAGTTAATGTTCCTAATAAATCACCGCTAGCTATGATCTCGATTATTCTAATCAAGAGGTCATACCTGAACCCGTTGTGTACGCGTCGTTACTAAACACAATATATTAATTACATCATAATAATAGAAATATTGCTATTAATTATTATTCAGTTTTATTATGTTTATTAAACTCTCTTTCCATGCTATTAATTAGTACTACATAGAAATACCCCTTCCCCCATCAGTGTAAACAGTTTTGATAAGTTTAAAATATTTCACATATCTTATTATCAGAGTGTTACAGTACAATCATTAAGAGGTAAGCTTTTATGTAGAGAACGAGGGAAAGTGTGTACTAATGAATAGTGCAAAGTATTGATCAATTGTTTTACCATGGTTCTAAATATAAAATTTCGTGGAGGAAGACAAAGTTCGCGCGCAATACGGGCGCGGGCAGGTAGTGCGGGCGCGGGCACGCGGCGACGGCGTATCGATTCCGCGGCGCCTTCAGTCGGCGTCCGTCGAGCGCCGCGCTGCGCCGAGCCGCCGGCGAGCGGGCGTCGCCCCTCCCGCGGCCCCCGCCCCTCCGCCGCCCTCTTCGTCCGTCGAATCTCGACGTCGCCGGCAAACTCGAACGACCTCTTTTCGCTAACTAACGTCGCTGCTGCGTCCGTTTCCCGCCGCGAAACTGCGTTCGATTCACGCGGACGATTCTAAGCTTCCGAACTTCTAACACGTTCAAAAGTCGCTTCAAATTATTGGAAAGTTGTTAAAATTAGGCGCTTTTATTGAAACGGAATCATTGGGTTTTATCGAGTTTAGAGTATTATTGACATGTTCTCGGAACGGCGGCGGGCGAGGTAGCGGGTAGAAGGTAGTGAGGTAGTGCGAGTGCGATGCGGGCGCGTGCGGGCGGTTACGGGCGAGCATGGCCGGATGCGCTGCCGGCTGCGTGAGCGCGGGCGGGCATGGATTGCTGCAAGTACGGGGAGTACCGCGGGGCGGCGCACGCGCAGTACGGCGCCGGCGCGAGCGCGGGCTGGGACGGCTACGGCTACGCGCCGCTGCCCTACCCGCCGTACGCGCACGCTTACTACGCGCCGCCCGCGCAAGACCCTTACGCGCGATACTATCGTTATGACTATCCTACGCACCACGTTCATCACGCTGACCATGCCATGCCTATGGGTTGGTATTGCTCAATTATTAATACATGCAAATATCTACTCCAGTTAGCTTTTAATTGCTTCTTCATTACTGAATTTATTTTTTATACTCATACAGAAGCATACTAGGACTCCATTTACCTTAATTATGTTTTTTTAAGTAGTTATATTATATAGGAATATTTTTGAAGTATTAAGGATAGTAACAAAATATTTCTTTTACCATTTAATGGTCCACTGCTGGACCGGGCCTCGTCTCATAGTGAGAGGGATTAGGCATTAGGCATTAGATTGGTAAACTTCACACACCTCAGAAAGTATTATACAAACTTATAACATCTCTAAGTAGTGCAGGTTTCCTCACGATGTTTTCCTTCGCCGTTTTAGCAAGTGATATTTAATTTGTATTTATAAAACGCACGTGGTAAATGAAGGTGCGTGCCAGAATCGAACCCAGACCTCCCGGAGCTGAATTTCAAAGCACTAGGCGATAGCAGTGATACCTGCTCACATATAATTGTATATAAATACAAGAACTCTAGTCTAGCATTTGTCAGTAAAATGTTTTTCTATATTGGTGCAGTTATATAGTAGAGCGGATGTCTGTATATTTATTATTATGACATCAGTAAGTTTCCTTGGTCAATGTGTTTTTTCACTTTGAACTTGTACGTGTTCGATTAGACAATAACACAATTTAAAAAGATTGTCTTCAATTGTCGGTTTGTTCAGTAAATTGTTTGTCACAATAATAGTAATAGTAACTTATAATATTATAATTTAGTTAGAGTCACGTCCATATTTTACTTACATGCTCCTTTCTCTGTCCCGTTTATTATTATACACATTACTTATGAATAAACTGCAATCGACTGATTTACGTAGGTACAAGTATGCATACATGTATCTATCTACCTTACATTTAGTTTGCGATATTAGTTTCTTGTTTAGGTAACTTTTTTATTTTCCTATTTAAAACAATGTTGTTATCAAATTGTATTTATATTTAATATAATTAAAGTACCATAAGTTATATAAAGTCAATAACAAAAAGGAGTGGAAGGACGTGTTACTGCAGTAATGCATCGACAATTGTCCCCGTCGTAACATGCACTAATTCCTTGAGCTAATTGAATTACCAACATGGTTATGCGCTGCAGGCATTCATAGGTGCATTACAGTTTAGTTGTTTAAAATATGTAAGCGACGTTGATGTTTGTTTACTAATACGGAGAGATCGGAATCCGCACGCGTGGCGCGACATTCTGAACAATGAAGAATGAAGTAAGAATTAATGTTTACGTTTGGGCGGATTTCTCGACGTCTACGTCACGTGTCGATGTCGGTCGGGCGGGGGGCGGCGGGGCGGGGCCGGGGGCCGCGGGGCGGGGGCGGCGCGCTACAGGTGGTCCGTGCCCGCGCCGTCGAATTGATCGTCCGCACAGCGCACAGCCACTCACCATATTGACCGGCGTGCTGATGCCCGTGCCGCCTCTCCCTCTAAACTTTATCCATGCTGCGTCGCTACGTAAACAGGACGGAGTTTTCACTTTTCCACTTACTGTATATTACCAATAGTGAAGCGAGACACTAAGCACGTACAGTAGAGGCACAACCTTCTTGATAAACTATCGAATGATAAAATAAACATGATACAAAAATTGTTGTGTGCTGTAATATTATGTTGACGTATAAGCAAATTAACATTTTGTTTCCAAGTTCACAAATGAGCATACGGTAAAAGGTAAAATAACCAAGAGATCGTTATTGAAGGATTCGTTTAGTTTTTACGTTATACCTGCATACATATATTTATACAGGACTACTGTAAAATAAGGAGGCAACGATAAAGATGTCCCATAACATAAAGTCAAGGAAAATAATCAGTCAATTGAGTTTTATTGAATCATAACAATTTATACGTATAGCAGTAGACTTGTGTTTTTTCCATTTTTTTGGTTAACTACATTAATCAACGTTGTGACAGACAGAATATTCACTATGATGTACAATAATTCTTAAAGTTAAAAGAAAAATATATGTATTGAAGCTACAGTAGTCAGTAAAAAGTTTTATATTCACACGAAACACTAATAGGGTACATTGAAAGAATTATACATCAAAATACTCCCAAACAGCAAGATAATATTTAAATTATTTCAATGTTAATTCTATGAATGTTTAGTTTTTATTAATTAGTGATATCGATGCTATATATCTACTTTAATGTATTTATTTGCCGCCTTTATAATTCCTTCATTTTCTGTCAGACTACGGCGCTTACGGGCTGAAGGAGGCGCGGGCGCGCAGGGGCCTGGCGCGCCGGGAGCCGCGGCAGCCTGCAGCACAGCATCTGCCTCTGCCGCATACGGTAAGATTAAACATACGGCCAGATAAACTAGAATACTGCAAAGAAATAAATTACACTGTCTCCTATAGTTCCTCCCGGAAAACAAATGGTTCTTTAATTTTTTTTTATTAAGTTTAAAATTTGCAACTAAAATAGCAGTATTGGAATTAATAATCATAAGTTGCTGAAGTTCTACCCAATATGTAACTTCTCTTTTTATGAATCATAAATATCTTGGAATATATCAAGAGCCCAAGTCAAGAATAACAATTATATTGAAAATAATTGTTTATGAATTACCTAATAAACAACAGACACTACATGCTGATGATTACGTATTTTAATAATGATACAAAATCGGAAAAAAACTTACTACAACATATTAGTTCTACGTGTTCGTGCTACGTGCGGACTACAGGATATCAGTGGATATTGGTAGACAATAATAGTCTATTTGAAACAATAGTTTCAAAAAGAATATACGAGAAATTACAAATAGGTATCGCAATAACTTACACATACGTACATATGTGTACTTCAATATTTTAATATATTATATAATAGCTTTAAAAGGCAACAATTCATAACTGTACTCAATTCATACCATTACCGTGTCACAAAAAAGTTCAAATACGATTAATTGCATTTTCTGCGTCACAAAATAACAATTGTATTCGTATTTACTTATTAAAGTGGAGCCATCAGTGCGCGGTTTGGCTGCGACGACGTCACTGCCTCACAGAGCTCATCTTCTAGCCTACCAAGGTTCACGAACCGACACGAAACGTCCTAACTTCCGAAGCCTGAGGGTGTACAACGTATCTGCACTTCTCGTAGATTTTATTTTTAACGTGTTGTATTTATATATCGGCCATGATGACAGGACAGTCATTAACTTTAAACATTGTATATATACATCAAGTATTAAAATACGATAAAAACCATTAACATTATTATAAATACATTACATACTGAACTATCACGCCAGGTCCTTAACGGGGTAGGCAGAAAGCATTAACATTAGTACAAAATAGGGCAAATATAGTTATTTATGTCTAGTGGAATACCATTGCATTTTTAGGTGCAGTGTTTGAGTGTAATTGTAGAGATATTGTTATTATTAAATTAGTAAAACGGTTCAAAGGTAACGAGACAAAATGTAGGTCAATGTCAGAGGACAATCTACTGCTGTGACGGAAAATTTATCTTCTTTTTATAATCTGTGTTTATGAACTAGCTTCCGGCGAAAGTTTTTATCGAATCAACTTGACCCCGTTGCCCTAAAACTTTGTGATCATCAATTAGTTACCCAATTGTAATTTAAGTAAATCAAGGTCACGAATGGAACATGAAATATTTTATTGAAATTTTTATTAAAAAACAGACGAAGTTAATTAACGATGTAGAATCTGCACTAATGTTTAGTATAAAAAGAAAAAGTAAGATTGTAATCTTACTTGTGCTATAGCCAAGATGATAACTCCATTGAATGTATTTAAAAAGAAAACATCACCACAAAGTCATATTTAGAAAACAATCTTATTGACAAAAAATGTAATAAAAAGACCAACGCAGACACTCAACAGACAGTGCTCGCTCAGTGTACAAGGAGGAAAGTCAATTGAAAGACGCGCTCCTCGCTTCAACTTTCATAAGTACAGTTTGAAAGAAACTGTTACAGCGAATATTTTATACAGCCATTGGATTCATCGATGAATCTAAAAACGTTGCTTCTTCCTTTTTAACTTCAAATGTATATCAATTATTTAACATATTAGGCTAAGATTAAACAAAAAACTTAATTTAAATAAAATCTGACCGATCGTTCAGGTTGCAATACTGATTGGTGAAATCGATATGACCAAAATTCGGGTACACGGAAGCAGTATGATACGTTTGGAAGTGGTATCATTACAGCTCAGATTACGAGACAAGCGAGCGGCACAAAGGCGCTAATGAGGGCGGCGGGGGTGCGGGGCGGGGCGCAGAGGGCGCGGCGGAGGTGGCCCATGAAAGCTGTCAGCGGTTGATTTTTCCGAGTGTCGTGGGCGCGCTGATCGATAAGTCACGTGGTTCACGCCGAGCTCGCCACTTGCCGCTCAATAGTTAGTTAGCCTCTGCAAATCTCCTGCCACTACTGTATTATTCTCTATGTAAAATGACTTAACTCTAACTTTCTTAAGGTAATTTCGAAGATCAATTAAAAAACATCCTACGTCAGGTAACTCTGTTACCGCAATATAGTTACAATAAAGTACGTATAAAAATGATGGTGGGTGGGAGTTCGGGTATCGAGGACCTCTTCTTATCGTTATTAGAAAATCAAAAAGCTTGCCAAATTCCTTATGATATAATAATAGTATTGTTATAGCGTCGGTATCGGATATTAATTATCAGAAATTAATCGTTAATGTCGACTTTCTAGTAGTATGTAGCGACGTAGCGCAGTAGCTTACATTATAGTAGAGTGCTACGAGACTAAGTTAACTTTACATGTAAGTGCTACGAGACTAAGTTAACTTTACATGTAATGCTTTTCGATGCATTAATATATTCACAGATATTTTTCAATTACGGACCTTTCTTTTATCATTGAAAAAAATGTTAAATGGCGGTAGCACTTATTTAATGTTGTAAAAATAATCAACTTTAGTCGTATACGCCCTCTTACTCGTAGGAAACAGATACTTTAAAGACTATTCAGTGGTTGTAACTGTGTGCATAGTATTGAAAGGGTTTAGGAATCGGGGATAAGATGTGATGGATGCAGTACTGCAACGCAGAAGTGCAGAGGCAGTGACGGACATCGATCGCGGGCGCCGCGCGCTATCGCCCGCCGCCCCCCGCCCGCCCGCGGCCGCCCCCGCCGCCGCCCCTACTAAACGTTATCTCGCATGCCGTACACTTGTACACATTGTGCTCCGTCATGATACTGGATAGTGAGAATACAAAAATTAGCTCGATACCTTACCTATCCAATTTTTTTATTATTTGATTAAAAAATTAATAGAATATTCTTTTACACAAATTACATACAAAAAAATCTGAATCGGTTATCGTATTGTCATTATGATACAAAAAATAATAATAAATAACTGCATTTGACTTTTGTCGCTTTTGACTTTTGACATTTGACATTGAAAATCAAAACACATATATGTATATACATTATGTATGTAACTTTGGCAACAGATATCTCGGGTTTGGCGAGAACCGAACCCGTAATTCCTTGGTGCGGATATAGGTATATTGCCTACTGCGCCAGGCGGTTATTAGTTAAATAAAATAACACTGGGCCGATATGTGTTGCAGGTCCTAAGTAGCAACGACGGTTTAATATTGGTACTGATAACAGTTAATGGCAACATCTGTGTATGTGTAATCGGTATGGGAATTTGTGTTACATTCGTTACGTACATATATCACAATATATGTAAGTAATGTTTAACATTTTGTTTCATATTTAATTTATTCCGTACAAACTATACATTTTAATAGAGTAAAGTATCGTAAGTAATTATCTAACAGCGCGAATTTATTCAATATGTTTCTACTTACAGTCCATACATAACGACCGTAGAGAGTACATACACGTGGGTTATATCACACTACGTTGATCAGGGTAATATTATCGATTGTTACCGGCAATTCGCACGCGGTGTGAAAATCTATATACTCGTCTGAGCACATGGGGCGTGCAGCGCGCCGGCTGCTCCTCACTTAGAACCCTCTGAATCGATACCCGGTGAAACCTACGTTCCCGTCGGCGCTCTCTAATCAATGCCACACTACTTACATGAAACATACCCTCGCAGACAACACTCTTGCTGCCACTGAGCGCCAAGCGAATGAACTACCAAAATAGCCAATGTTCCTTATAACTTGCGGTGTAATAAATCCGATAGAAACAAAACTCGTAGTTTGTATCATAAAACACGCTTCGAAATTTGAAAGTGACGATCTGTAGTTACTTATTTTTCAATACTTAATGCATTTTAATAATAAGACATATTAATGCGAATGGATTAATAATGATAATAAGTGGATTAAAAATAAAAATATATATGGGTTTCAAATTTAAATGACTAAGTAAATTCATATACACTCGTACCGAAGATTTAATAGCAACAATGGGTATTAGTACCCACTGGTTATTATCTGGCGGTGTTATCATGGGGATTTTTTCATTTGAAATACCTTTCTGAAGGTATAATAATTCGTGAGATTTTAACGTTTACGAATGCAAGTACAGACACCTTAGTTTAAAATGAACTTAAAGTATAATATATGTATTTGTTTATATTTTAGCCGCCTCTAGAATGTGGGGTGAACAGTCGTGGGCCCGCGTACTGCGAGCCACAAATGTGGCCACATTATCAGGTACCGTGGTTATTTTAATTAAACAATACTCATTGGTGTATTTTAAACATGTAGCACGTTGCTGATATCTCCAACTGGACTTGTTATGTTTATCAGATGGGCGTTCTGGGCGGCGGCGGCGGCGGCGGCGGGTGGAACGGAGTGAACACTGTCAACGGTTCATGGGCATCCAGACTGCCTTGTTCGAGGGACCCCCTGCGGTACAACTCCGACTGTCGGCTTATGAAAGTTTGTGTCTTTTCCTACATTGTCATTTAAGTGTATCAATGGAACCCTTATTTGTAATTCATATCTTTAATTTTAAATCGTACCATTATTTATGCTTCCATTCATTCATAACATTCCATTTGAATCATTTTCGTTTTATTTTTATTATAATATTTATTTTTATTTTTCAATAAAATACAATGCTTCATAACTTCTTAATTCTTATATAGACAAGTTTGTTTATAGATTCACTTTAGTTTGACTAGGCTAGGCTATACTAGGCTTGTAGGACTAGGCACACGAACAGCTTTAATATTGGCTATAACTTTCGTTGAGCCTGGATATACAAGAATGTAAGCGGTTACATAGTAAATTGTCTCGTATATATATTTCAGGGTCCTCCTCAGAATCTTGAAAACCACGCCTGTGCTCAAGACGCAAGAGTGCCGCAATTCCCTGTCTTCGATGATTTGCCTTATAGCGCGGAAGCGGGAGGTGGCACCAAGCACACTAATATAAATGAATATTGTACAAGAAACGTGACTCCGTCAGAGACTAATGCGCACCCACAACGCGAACGCTTCCTGGAGCAGCGAGAGCCGCGACCTTCGCCGCCGGAGGAGCGGCGGCCGCCCGTGGTGCCGTTGCCAGCGTTCCAACAAGCTTTCGGATCTACTGAAATTGGAAAATTCGCTGAAGCCTTCAGTCGCGCTGAAGCAGTGCACGAAGCAGAAAATAGTTCAAATGACAACTACGTTTACGATTCATTCCAAGATTGGGACGGACCGCCAGACTTGCAATGGTCCACGCAACCCGTTTCGCGGGAAATTAAATGCGAAGACAACTATTAACGGTGTCTTTGCTCTAGTGCTAATTCGGGGCGCTTGCGTCTCTTAGCTAATTTAGAAAATATTTAGTTTCACCACCACGTTGCCAAAAATGAGTAGCTCGATGTCGTGAAGGTGACTCGATATCATAGAACTAGGATGTGATACAAAAAATTTTAACGTGTTCTACAATGAAACGGCTCGAGATATAGTGGTGTGACTTTAATTCATATACATGTTATATAATATATATATTATTATTATAGTAGCATATTAGTTAGTTCATTCCCTTTAACTAGTTTTAGATAAACCTTGAAAAAACAAGAAATATACTTGAAGACACTAGGGGAATGTGGGAATATTAGGTAGGTACTGCAAAGATTAAAAAACAAAGATTCGATGTGCCTTTAAACCGAGAAACCCGGCCGCTACTCGCGCGGCGTCCCCCGCCCCGCTGCTCGACGTCAGGAATATAATGAATATCATGTTATTACAATAGAAATTATAGGGACCAACGTTTAGACATATATACACGACCCTGTCGCGTAAACAGACTATGCGCACTATCCTCAACAATCACTGTAGAGGAAATTCCGTCAGGGAAAGTAACGAAATTTCTAAAATCCGTAGTCAAATAGTAATAACGGAATACCTAATAAGTTATCGGTGAAAACTGTCGAATGCACTTATGATATTAAATTAGAAAAATATTAACAAATTAAAAATTATAAGATAAATTTGGCGTATTATAAGAATGTTTTACATTTATCTTTTTTATCAGAAATTGGATACTTTATATTAGGACTATAAAAATTGTGTCATCTGTTAATTGCGACGAATATAATTCTAATTCCTGACTTCGGTGTAGTACTCATAAATTTCATCATACACTGAAAAAGCTGTTTACGAGTAGATTCCTACCTACCTATTAACTCCAGTTTACAGTGTATTTTATGGAACGCACAGAATGTCTCAATCAGCCGTGCGTCTAAGTAACTTTGGCTTGCATTCTGCAGATAAAATACATATTAGAATATCTATGATATTTTGACTATGTTGAAATGTGAATAGCTCTTTTCCAAAACAATTAATATCCTCGTATCGTGACGATAGCTTTGGCGGTGCCACATTTTATAAAACAAAATATCTCACGCACAGTCCTGTCCAGAGTTTTGCCAATTTTTTAGCATATCGAGTCTGATCGTCACCTAAGTTTTTTGTAGTTCTCTTTCTTATATAATTTTGGATGGGGTTCTAAAGACGCCGCGCGGAATTTTATAATGTTTGACCTTATGCAAAAGAAAAAATCATCTAATTATATTTAGGTAGTAAAATTTCATAATTTTTAAATGAGATTACTTATGAATAAAATTGCTTGATAAATAAATAATTAGGGGTCCAATAACATTAATGAATTCTTCGACGAAATTTTGGTTTGATACTGATCGGTACTATACCTAATGCTTTAGTACTTTTGCTTTCACTATTTCTGAGCTAAAATTTGCGATACTTCAACATTTTCTGGTCACTACAACCTTACCCGATTGAAATTGGACCTGTTTCAGGCTTTTAAAGCCATGTTTTAAAAATATGAAAATTCTCTGCAATTAGTCTTAATACTCTTAAGTAAATATACATAATATATAGAACTATGTACACGGTGGATATTAATTTCGTACCGTTTTAACCACCCCGCGATGACTACGTAGATGGGTAATTATTGATTTCGCATGTCATGTACCTAATATTCACAATGAACTATTTTTAAATCGGCTACCTACCTGCACATACAGGTATTTTGAAGTGACTTTAATCCTCTGCCTGTATAGAACATTTCATATTTCAAGGCGTGAATTATAACAAAAACTTCCAAAAGTCTTCATGTTTTAGGAAATAATCTACGAGTGTTAGTATTTTTCATCTTCTTTCGAAAAAGCCGTTTAACATTGGAGTGCCTTATGTAATTTAAATGATATGAAAATAGGTGAATGAATTTTATTCTAGTATAATTTGATGGAACACCATGTAGATAATATAGTTATTAAACTTCTTTAAAACCAAGTAATTTTTGATTCGTAGATGTGATAAAAATCTTATTAAAGTTATCTAAAACTTACGTATACATGATGTAATGTATATTGCTGAAGAATATTCGGCGAATGGGATAATCATTGTATTAGTACAGAAAGAAAGTGTTTACAAATTAAAAAATAACAAATAGAGTATTATATTAAGGTTAACGTTATGTTGTTGAAGATGATATTCCTTTCTTAATAGAATTTCCATTAGTTTAATTTAAAATTTTGGTTCATTGTTAAATAATCACAAAATCCTAGATAATAGTCAAAATTGAAGTTTAGTCAAGATGACATGTAAGTAAACTGTAATGGTATTGCTAAGTAAAAAACTTTATAATTCATCTTCTTCCACGTAATAGTTAGTAATTATCGGCGTAATTGATTTTATCTAGATAAAAATATTGTCCCGGCTCCAGGAGAGACACAACTAGCTTATTATGACTTGTAACCTAAAAAGTATTTGTTACTAATACTGTCATTGCTTAAACCTGATGACGTACCGACAAGTTTCATTACGATCTACTTTTGGTTATTATTATATAGAGAAGTGTAGTCTGTGCCACATAATATAATGTATATACAATATACATCTCCCTAGATAGTTCTATTGTTGTTTATTTAAATATTAGGGTTTATAATTTATACTGTAGAAGGATGTACAGAGCGTAATTTTAAAATGTAATACCTAAGTGTTTCACATATAATAGAGCTTCCCGTTTGACTATCCTACAATTTTGTCTACCATCAACTAGTTATATGTATGGAGTATAAAACCTTTAGAAATATACTTAGTGATATTTTATTTGGTCTTTACTGTAATAGGTAATTCTGGTGAATTTTTAACGTCTTTACGATTACAAAACGAAAACATTTCACGTGTGTTACAAGAGTACAAATGATAATGAAAGAAGGAGAAGAAAAAATATTGTTGACTTATTGTTTGTTTTCCGGTATTTTACAGCTAGCTGTTGATTGCATCGTAGATTAGTTATTTATTACGTTATGTGGGCTTTATATATTAATTAGCAAAATTATTAAAGACAACAAATACTATTTGTATACCTACTTACTTTAAATTGATGAATAATATTATAATAATTTACATATTATAATTTACTGACATAAGAAGAAATCTACGAGCACTTACCCAGCCATAATTATAATGTCTAAACTGTATAAATACCAGTGTTATTGTTTTAAATAATACACACCCTATTCATTCAAGTTTATTATTTATTATATTATCCTCCTATCAATTTAAGTGCACTATTTATTTTATCTACAAATATTAAAAGAACAACATTGCCTTGTTTAGTTTCAAAAACACTGAAATGTTTGGTTTGTGGAATCTATGTACGATTTAAATAAATACATTTTACCGAAAAGTGTTTTTGTACTATACTATCCATCCTAACGAATCTTTTCGCAGTACAGCCTTGACAATTATAGAGCCTTCTGTTAAATTAAAAGATAGTTCACGGTATAGCTCCTAGTTAAGTATTTGAAATCATTTTAATATCTTTAGGAGCCCATTTAACATGGTCTTAAGTATTTACTTAAAAATTCAAAATATATTATTTGCAGCCAGTACTTGCTATCAGCATAATGGGACACGAAAGCATTGATCTCCCTGTTACTCTCTTCTCTTGCTGTAATAAACATGTTCATGCAGTATAGGAATTATGTCAGATAGCACTGTACCAAAGTTCTAAAGGATAATAGGTACCTATGCACTTAAACAAATAGGCCTTAAATTCTTTCCGTATATTATATCCAGGTAATACTTGAAATCAGTATAATGGTTTTCTAGTAAGTTTTTTTTTCCCTTTTTTAAAATGTTTATTTGGATTGGAATATAAAAAAATTCATTTATAACAGGGACATTGAAGGAGGCGCAAAAATAACAAAGACCAACTTTACATTTTATGTTTATTCATAAGCAATAAAAAGTAATTTCCATATGTTTCACAAAATTGAACTTATTGATACTTAGGAAAACAATAGGAATACATCAATTTATAAATTAGACTAACGTTGCTGGAAGCCACTAAAGGATGCTAGATTTTGTAATCGAGCTAATTAGTAAAAGGTTGGCAAACTATACGAATAATACAGACTGGATATGTATCATCACAAATGTAATGAGTACCTCATTTTAAGAGACATAGTTTAGGCTGTCCGGGGTCGATATTTCCTAGTCCGATGACTTTTATATCACTGAAAAAAGTGCTTTTTTCTTATTCGGTTTCACAGATTCGAGAGAAAAGCACCAAATGATGTCCGTACGTTCAAAATTATATGGCAGTCATGAGTCACTTTTATTTTTTATTTCATAGGTTTTTGTAACGGGAGTGATACAACGAAACCGACTCACCACACTCATTCTCATAGTTTGCCAAAAACATACTATTTACTAATTACTGTTCATAGTAATTTTATTATATATACCATAATATAATACATTGATACAACAAAATTAAAAATGAACTAAGTAGCAAATTATACAAAGTCAAATTATAAAAGTACAATACTTATTATAACATTAGTTACCTTCGTATTTTACTTCAATAAGTCTTTCTAAATATTCATTCATGTTCCTACGTTACTTTTCAAATGTCATTGAAGTATGAAATACAATCGCAATTAATGAGCTCATTCTTCATTACATTTTTCACTCATATTTGTTTATTTATTTTATTAATTATATTTTCTTAGTATAACAATATCTATAAATCGATTGTATAAGTTCGTAATTATTAAATTCGAATATTTTAACATATGTATATTAATAAACATGTTTTATTTCAATAAATCACGAAATAATTTTAAATGATATATAAAAATTCAAAATATAAATGTAATGTGTACGTTTATTTGACCATAACAATAAATAATTCCAATATCTGCATATAATTATTACATCCATATTCCAGATTATTGTAAATCAATTTAAATAATAAAAATTAGTTGCTTGAAACCACGACAAATGATTCGATTACTGTAGAGAATAATTTCGCAGATGATATGTTAGATCATGAATACTTTTTGCCACCCGATGACGCCGGTTACCCATTCTAGACTGTACTAACAACGCATCATTAGTAATGTAACAATCTTCTTCACATGTGCCACACTACAAAAGCTAATTTCAAATTTAAGTAGTAAGTAGAAAACAAAACAACAAAAATTATATAGGCGAAAACTAGCTCGGCCACGGCCACTGTTGAATGTTTTTATCCATACCTTCTTAATTTAATATTCAAATCACGTGCAAATTATTAACATATTTTGTTCATATGACAACAGATGTGATTAGGAATATCCACATAGGTACATGTTGCAGCAGCTTTTAATAACGTCTTTAGCAGATCCAGCTTTATCGTGGTTTCAATCAAGCGTCCCATAATTTAATATCATATTTAAATTTCTGCATTACGTAAACAACCATGTTACTATTTATAAACGGGTACGTAAAAACTCAAGGATACATGTTTAACCATTTGCCTAACCTATGATAGAACTTTGGAATTTGATCACGAAGAGAAATTATTATCAAAACTACCTAGTGTACTTTTCCATAGGGTAAGTGCATTTTGAACTATAGGGTAGTGAATCGCAATGCCAATGTGACGAAATTAATCGCAAATAGATTACAGCTAACTACTCTGACGATATATTTATTACATTAATTTAATATATAAATGTTAACAGTGAGTAGTAAGAAGCACAGGTATCGATTACTTTCGTACCGACATTTTGGCACTGGAGACCTTAAATAGAGTCAGTTAAAAACGAACTTCCTCACGAATATTTTGAATCAAAAGAAATATTTCTCGAAAATAGGAAGAGGTACCAGGTAAACATTTAACTAATTGCATTTTTAAGAATTGTTTATCTATACCTTGTTGTAGATAAAATATAATGGCTGTTGGGAAATTATAGGGTATAAACGAAAAACGTGATAATTTATAAGATATATGAAATAATAATGTAGAACAATGTGTTTGGCGTCTGTACAAATAATGTGTTAACGTCCCAAGTTTGTTCAATAGATGGCACAAAAGATATTCAGAGACACAATGTAAGTTTTAATTAAGAAGCGTATTGATTTCCTGAAAACTTAAAAATTGTTACACCAAAGGATTTTGAACAGTATTTGATATATCAATATCATTATACAAGTTAATTAAAATCGTATCCAAATTAAGCTGTTGTTTGGTAAGGTTTTGATGTGTTGTGTGACTGGGTTAATTAGGTACACTAACGGAGAATGGTTATGTATGTACTAACGGAGACTTAAATAAAATTATAATATCTTGAACCCAACTAGATTTCATACACGTTGTTTATGTACGAGTAGGAAAACAGTTCTCAAATAACATTTACGATGTTATCACTGAAACAACTGTGATGTTCGTATTACTATTGATTCTACAATGATATTGTCTTTATTCTTTAATTAAAGATTCACTCATTTACGGATTAATGATGGTTCTATTACAAATTAAATTTAATATTATCTAGCATTTTTTGTGATTGTCGTATTTATATCGACCGTACGTGAAACTACAGTGGTGCAACATTGCACTATGTTATAATATTCGTTATTTTAAAATCCAATAGTCTTTACAATAATTTTAAATTACCTGCGTATCTAAGAATTTTTTTTCCGCTGATGTTTTCATACCTAAACCTCATTCCATGACACTCCCAGTCTTATTTTTTAGGATAAAACAATTAGAAACATATAAACATACTAATTGGAATAAATATAGTAGAAACAGATATCAATGAAGTTAACATTTTCAGTTATTGACAAAAATAACAGTGAGCCTGAATATTCTTTCTGAAACAATCAAGTCTTACAAGGAACAGTCAGGTTGAAGAAAATAATGTAGGAATTTTATCAGTACAAAATATAAAACTGTAGTTCATCTCTATACTAGACTGTTTCTTTTCTCGATTTTCTGCACGCCTATTCAAACTTTTCAGGACAAACTATTTTACAAAGGGTTAAATATGTGCTAAGCTTGCCTCGCTTGAAATGTATAACTAACCCCTCGCAAATTAGGGTCGACACGATCTTGCCATTTTTTCAATAACCTCTTTATTAGAAAACACATAGTTTCTAGGTTAAATTTACAATCCATTATTATTTTATGTATAATTTTATATTGTGGAAGAAATTTAATCAATACACATATAGATTTGCATCAATAATAATTATAATCGAATAGGCTTCTAATTACTTATTATATTTAGGTATATGCGTCTTTGCATGGCCAGGAGTTCTTCAAATAGCTAAATGTTAATTGATAAGTTGTTTTGGCACAATGACCTCATCTCATACATATATTAACACTCGCTACCATCAAAATCAGCCCAGATTCGTCTTCAGCATGGGACAATGCGTTAAAACTCTAGACCATAGAAGTAAATATGTTTCTCAGATCCAGCCAAAAAGGATAGGTTCAGAGGTATTTAACGCCATACGCGGAAGGAGTAGGAGGTCCGGTAGCGCGATACTCGGTAGTTGATAGAGGACGAGCACGTTCACGGTCAGCTCGGAGGATCGTAGGTACGGGCTGAGCGCGGGGATGGAGAAGTGCGCGATAAATGCCTTCAAGCCGAGACTGGTAGTGGTAGTGGGAGCGGGAGGAACGCGGCGGGCGCGGCGAGAGCGGCGGGGCGCGCCTAGTGGCGGTGGTCCGGCGCCAACGACTTGCGGCTGGCGGAGAGGTGGTGCGCGCGGGGCGCGGGGCGCTGCGAGCGCGGCAGCGTGGTGGGCGCGGGCAGCGCGGGGGCC
>DWQT01000215.1:0-26468 GCA_018244895.1 Myscelus amystis hages | reverse complement strand
ATTAAATTGCCTAATTTGGAATCAGATAGCCGTGTGTGGAATTGTCCTAAGATATTATATTAGATTATATTATTATACCTACTATTGAGTCGCGTCTTACTATTTTTATAATTTACTAAAACGCAATAGGCATTACGTACGAGTCACAGTCATCAATGAGGAATCCGTACAGATTATATATAATTAGTAATTGCTACGTGACAGTGTGCTAACTGCTAATTACCGCTCATTTCAATCGTACATGAATTTGCACGTGTTCGACAATGTGAAACACTGTGTCTGTCCTGTACGTGTATCCCACATCACCGTTTAATTCGCGGAAGCAGCCGAGGTCCACGTAAATGAGTGAGTGACAGTTCATTCATTCTGACACTTCATTGCACGTATGTAATTGTAATTTGACAGGTTATTAATTAGAATTGCACATCAATGAACTAGCGCATCCAAGTAGACGTGGTAATGGCTAATCGCAACGCAACCAATTTCTACTATATATTGTACTACTGATCTCCTAGGTTGAAATATTTGTTGTCCCTGTGGTCGGTGAGGCTCATTTGGACCGAGCCTAACATAATTTAAAATATTTTTGACGCAACAACGCTACTAGTATGTGTCCCGGCGAGAGTCGTAGGTATTAAAAAGAATCTAGAAGACCATTTTTTTTTCAATCTGAATGAGTCACATAGAATATGGATAATACGAGTACATAAAATAAGAGTTATAAAACAATGAGCAATTACACCGACGACGTGCCGAGCACTGAGCAATAAAATAATATAAATAAATTACTCAGACGACGGCAGATAGATGCATTTCTTAACGTAAACATTGATTGTATTATAGGTACTTGAGTTTAATGTTATAAAATTCACCTCATTGATAAATAAAAGATTTATATTTAAACAGCGTTACAAAATTTATGAATGGAAGTATACTAAGATAAGAAGAATATAAGCCGTCGAACAAAAGGTAGAAATGTTTTTGTTGTTTTAATGTGGTTTGCTAAACAACGATAAACATCATCCATCCATCCATCTGTATGTATATATGTATTTACAATAAAATAAAATTCTTTGTGCGTGTGACGCAGGCGTAACTTCTTAGAACTTTTAACAGTAATAAGGAAATTGACTTCTGTAAACCGAACCATGTATAATGTGGTGTTATCTCGTATGACAGCAAACGTAATTACTTTTGAGTGAAATTCGAGTTAAATGCCACACGCCTTAAGACCGGTCCACACGACGGCATTTTTTTGCAATTACAACGGCGTGCGTTTTATTATGTATCGTTCGATATGCATACATGTGTTTGAACGAATGCCAGAGTTTTTATCGATCACGTGTATTAGAAGTACCTATGTACGGGCGCTTTTTATCACGTTTTAGTATTGCGATATAAAGTCGTGGGTACCTGGGGTACGAGACATCTCGTTAGTGTGTTGGCATGTTACGATTAATTAGATTTAAGACTAAGTACAGGAAGATACTGTTATTTTTAAATATTACGATTATTACGAATTGCAGTGTAATAATAATAATTGCTGAGCAAAGAGCGCATACGAAGCAAAAAAAAATCTGGATCAAAAGTACTAAAGTAGTTTATGGCTTCGATATTTGATAATACGCTGACAACAGTCATTAATGAAAAATGTTGCGATAAATTTGATAAGAGTCTTGAAGGTATTATTTTGTGACGTTTCACGGTTACCTCAAGACCGAATACGTATCAGACGTCTGCCAACTAAATGACGAATAGGAAGCAATATGTGTGTATATGAATGAAATGTGCATATTGCGAATTAGTCGCGTTCCAATAGCGGCGGTAAGAACACGGCCCTAGTGTCCAGGAAAGCGTCGGTCCTTCTGTGAATTTCAAGCGCGCCCGTTCAATGCCTCGTAATATTTCTCACGCGACACACAATAGTGTCCATCGAAAACCATAAATTTTATCGCCGTCCCGATATTGAGTTTTGCAATTTATGCTCGTTCGTAAATAATAAATAACGCAGCATAAGGCGCAATTGTAACCTTGATTTGACAGTATTATATCCACAATTGTAAAATTTTATTAGTAATTTAGATATCTAATTTTAATGGCACCGGCTCATTAATCTTCAGATTCATCAATCACACTCAACAATAACATAAATAAGACAATAATACAGTACATTTGAAAATGTTGGAAATGGACGGTAACCTTGTAAAATAGCAGTTCGTTTTAATTACGACTTTAATAACAATAATGGTAATTTTAATTCGATCCGTTTTCTAATCGGGGGCGCCGGAGATTTTTAAGCAAAACTCCCTCTAGCTAACTCATAAACTGAGGAATAAACGTAATGAGACGTATCGAATAAAAGTTGTAAAGAATGCGTTGTATATTCTAACTATATCTCTTATCATGTCTGCCAACTGAATTAGACTTATTTATTTATTGACGCGTTGTAGTTACATACTCTTATACTAATGATATAAAGCTGAAGAGTTTGTTTGATTGTTTGGTTGTGGGATTGTTTGAACGCGCTAATCTCAGGCAATATTGGTCCGATTTGAAAAATTCTTTCAATGTTGGATAGCTCATTTATCGAGGAAGACTATAGGCTATAATATCACGCTAAGATGAATAGGAGAGGAGTAGTAATGAAAAATACTGCGACAGCGGCAAAATAATTTATATAGCAAAGCAACGTTTGCCGGGTCAGTTAGTAAGTATATAAATGTATCGGTAGCCGTACTGACCTGAACACACGGCTTGTTGAGCGACACGCAGAGCCCGTCGGCGTCCTTGCTGTAGTGCTCGACCAGCTCCTGCAGCGTCCTGAAGGTGGTGCGGCGCGCTATGAAGAACCCTCCCTCGTCCAGCTGCCGGATGCGGTAGTGCTTCACCGTGTCACCGTCTCTTACTGATGGACAAATTCGATATTTGAAAATGTGTATGTATGGAACCGACCATTATCGTCCAGCCTTTTCATATGATAGTCCAACTTATTTAGATACCAACAATAAATTAAAAATACTTAATGACTCTACTTTTTCTATGACTAAATATTCAAAGAAAATATCGTATTTGTTACAATTATAACATTCACCAGGTACACTGTGGATTGACTATTAAGTATGCTCAATCATTTTTTTAATAATCTACATGATTTTAAAACAATGTGTTTTGATAACGAATATCAATTAACAACAAAGTGACATCATAAGATTTCCTACACCGTCTGTGTGTTTCGCAATACATATTTTTGTATCAGTTAGCTTCAAGTCGATCGGGAGCTACCTGAATAGGTATTTCTCTGAAGTCTACATAGGTATGCGGTCTGGCAACACTCGAGTGTTAAGAACGTCTTGTGGTTAAGAAAAGGAAAAAAAACATTGTTTTAACCTAAAAAAAAACGTATACGATGACTAATTCAGGCACTGGGTATGGTATGAAAATGGGCCTTACCGCATTATACGTATGTACATTTTTCTTTTTATCTGGCGAAAATTCCAGTGGATCGCCGTGGCGTGACGTGACTGAATATAATTAAAATTTACAAGTAGATGGGTTTTAGATATGTAGAATGGTTACACTGATTTTAACGGGGTTTTATTGAGATATTGAGATGTTACAAGTAGTAACATGGGCTACTTTTATTGATAGTATGTTATATATCTTAGCCTTAGTAAAAAAACATACTCCACGCGGTCGAATCCGCGGGACGAGATATTTAGCAATATATTTATCAGTAAATATGAAAACAAATAACGATCACAAAGAGAGCATTTCTTCAAATTCAATAATGGGCCCACGTGCATAAAGTCAACGACCGTAATCCACTTGGATTGTTTCCAACCAAACGTCGTGCCTCGACCTTGCCGCAAACCTTTTACATCACCGTGCCGCATATAATCTTATGAACAATTTTTATGTACGCTTATTGTAATCAAACATAAAATGCCCCTTAGAAGATTACCAATTGTTGTCAATGAGTATTCACCGACCGCAGGGACTCTTTTCTGTAGTACTGCGGAAAACGCTACAACACTAATAAATCTTTAAAAAATCCACAGTTTATTTTCACCTGCTAATTAAACTTTTACATACCCGTTTTATAGTTAATTAGCATAACTTCCATAAAAACTATAAAGTTCTATATTTATATAAGATTTATGTAGGCAAGTCCCAATAGTTATATTTATATATAATGAACATTGAGTTCTTATCATTTCGTTTATATATCTGTTGTTCCATAATAGTAATATTGATTTGATATACATTTTATCGTTTCCGGTAGGTACTTCTCACAAGACTGGATATTGTAATCGTGCGTTTATAATTTAAGTATATATAAAACATATTAAGCGTGAATAATGTCACGGCGGAATATGATTAAATGAATCAAACTTCGAATCGACTCATACAAAGACAGCTACTTTAACTTTGACCACGCGTCATGTACCAACTGTGACACTTGTTAATTAAATTTCGTGCAGAAAGTTACATGAAACATGAAAATTTGCGGTGACCCTATGGTGTTGCAGAATATATTACAAATGGATAAGATATAAGCTATACATTCTTCGTTTATTCATGAATCTGTTCACTATGCCATTAAGGCTAGAAACGCTTTTTTTCTGCCCCCCCCCCCCTCCCCCCGTTAGCAAGAGTATACCTCGCATGGGGATACTCCAGATAGGATTGGTGGAGATACCAGGTGGCCATACGTCTCGTCAATGGAATGCAATATCTTTATACATGTCTACAAGTTCTAAGTTTACACCAGCAGCGACGCTATATTACACGATTACGCGGCCATTTCGTGTCGTATTTCATGCACATCAAAAAGCTATTACTACAATATAACCATTTTCTTGTATCGAGATGATTGTGACAGAGAAACATATTTTTATATAAATTACGCAGAAGAGCTCAATATCGTCATAATATAATTATACCTACACATATCAATTTCCCTATTCTATCTACATATCATATATATTGTTGATTCTATAAATATATTATATTGTTGATTAATGAATCAACAATTATATTGTTGATTCATTATAATACTCAAGAGACAGAAATCATATTTTTATCGAATTTCTCAGGCAGGTTAAAATTGTTAAATTTATAAGACTTCTATAGTGCGAAGGTTCCAGGCCATAGTCTACCATACTGACCACATGTGGTTTGGCTGACTTTACCCAAGTCACTACCACTAGCAGAAACAATTTTTTTTTATGTATTTATTATATAACATAATACACTTTATGACATATCTTGAAACTGCAGGATTCCTAGCGATGTTCTTCGTTGTTAAATATATTTTAGAGAGTATATCCGAAATATTCACCAACAGGTTATGCCCAAGGTCATGTAATTAAAAAGATGATTACTCATTACTGTACTTCACAGTACAGTAATGATATGGTAAATGTATGTGGCAAATTTCCCGCGTCAAGGACAGGTTTTCTCTCGTTTATTATTTTTGTACACGTAACAAACGCATCAAAATGTCGCGTCCATAACATGTATCTCAACTGTATACTTTTTATAATACGTTTCGTGTTATTAAATTCATCCCAAAAGATTTATTTATTTTTTTCTGTTTTATTTGCACGAGAATGTCATAATTATGGCAATTGATATTGTAACAAGTCATATTTCACAATTATCGGCAAGTAACCTTCCTAGAATTGAATGAATAAAAATAATAATTATAATCGCGATCAATTTTCCGCGGCGAGGCGGGTGACGCGACGCGCACGAACCTCTATTGCACAATACTATTGGATAAGCATAATTTATTTAACTCGATTTTTAATTCAGACTGAGCGAATCAAAGCCAGTGAACTGAAAGTAGGATTTATTTAAAATTCCACAGCGCTCTTCATGAAGTTGTAAAGTCTTGTGATTAACTGTGTATATCTGTAACCGCCTACATTCTGTGACTATAGAGTTGGGTTATGTGTGAATTTCACTGTTCGAATTGTGTGCCCCAGTATCGCTTAATCGGTTCTTGCTTTGACTTACACGTCGAACCATAATAATTAGGTTTATTGACGGAAATGTTATTCAGGCGTTTATTTTTACTAGCGTATCTCAAATATTTGATTTTAATCAAATATTTGATTTTAATCAAATATTTGAGATACAGTAAGATGAATAAAGGATTATGTTGAAAACAATAACATCATCAACAAAATATCACACTCTTCACAACAGTCGTAGGTACAACAAAGCGATGATACACCAAAAAGGAAGATATCTTTTTAAAAACAAGACCCAACAAAGTAATCGTACATTGGGTCGAAGTAGTTTTTAAAAATAGGCTTACGGTACTCGAGCAATAGATGTAAGATAAGTACATATCTATCGCTCTGGTCGTTGGTTGCATAGCTTTTGTTCCCACGGTGTGTTCCAGGGGGCCTTAGAAAAACTTCAACCGGTTTAACATAGGGACTGAATCTTCAAGACCAAGTGTGGACGGGTTCTGGTGCCACAGTAGTCAGCAGTTTCATGTATAATTAACTATCGCACTTTGGTTTAGTAACGTACACTATATTTACCTCATTTTCTAGTGTTTGTATAGGTATCAAAGTACGCATATCGACGACTGATGACACGTGTACACTATGTAATGTCTGCTATTATATTTATTAATAAATCTCCTTAAATGTAACACATTTGTATTACGTACTTGGATTTCCCGTACGCAATCAGATGATAATACCGGTGTCAACAAGGAGATACTTAATATTCAATGAATATTTCCAGCAAGTAAAACCTGTTCGTAACTGTTCTAATAATAATGTTATCCGGACGACATATTCGTGGACACGGAGCTCTGTATAGTCGAAAAATTACGTTACATATAATATATTACTTGTTGATGAGCTAAAAATTGGTTACATCTCGCCTTTAAGAGTCTATCATAATAGGTACCAGTACCAATCAAAAAACATCAATTATTTCGTCAAGTAATAGTGACTTAAAAATGCCCAATGATTATGCCATGTCACAAACGAGGTGGACATAAAGGTGTGCATGGATAAACTATGTCATGTCCTTATTGCTTATATGTCCTTATGTGCGCAATTGCAAAACAAGGAAAGCAGATGCAGGTGACAATTGACAAGTTGTATACAAAGGTAGTATACAGTACCTACAATAAAAACATTGTGAAGAGAAATGGATACTTCTCTATCGATTGCAATAATATAAAAAAGATAAAAAAGGTACATTGATTTACTTGTATATGAAGTATATTATGTTACGTATGTATATGAAGATTCAAAAATACTAAGAAATTAGTTATTCACTCTTAATATCTAATTGAACGAAAACAGCATATAATAATATTATTATATTATAATATTTTTTGTGTGAGAAACTTACAGTTTACAAGGAATGTTGTCTGAACTCTATTGAATAATGTATCCATCTACCTGATAGTGAGAAGTCGTTGTGGCGGCTCTCCGAGTCTCTGATGAGGAAGGCGCCGTGCTCGTTCTCGGGCAAAAGTAATTTCTTCTCCGCTTCGATTCGTTTTATTTTGCGAAAATACCATCTGAAACAAGACAAAAACTAGATCTATTATACTTATTGAGCTATCGGGGAAATGGATTTGGCAATCGTAAAAGAGCAAATATTACGTAACTAAAAATTGAAATAAGTATAACTCCTTACATCGTTGTTACCTTAAAAGTGTTCTAAGAAACGAATAATATATTTTTTTACACATTATGCAAATGATGAGTTTGTGTAATTGATTACAGGTTTCAATTATTCGAACTACACATTATTCGGTTAGTTTATTTACTATCACAATAATGTATAATAGCAAGAATACACGTTAGATTCCTGGACATAGAAGCTGCCCGTTAACGATAATGCAGACCAGAAAGCGGGGCGACGATGACTCAAGTGTAGCGAATGAATAAGTATTTTGCATTCAATTGGCGTACGCATATGCTCCGACGAGAACGCCGCGGTTATTGTAGCAACCATCTTTAACATAATAACGTGTACTGACGACCATTTGTAATATGCTACTTCGTTCCACAGTTTTTACAAGATTCTATAAATAACATAATTTTCAACATTTTAGATCGTAATCAATAGAATCGTTCGGTGCAAATGAAATTTAGCTAATTTATTGAAGAAACTGGACTATTAAAATTTTAAATGGCGATATTATTTTAATGGGATATAATTTATACTTTTCTATACGTATAGACACGACAAAAATAATATCTATAACGTAACCGGGACTTAATCGCGTATAGATTTTAATCGAAGTGTTTACCTCGATCCTCGACGTTTCGGCCGTAATGCAACGGCCGTGGTCACGAGTAGACTGATGCTTGATAGTGTCACATAGTCTGCCACCTTAAATAAGTGCGAACTAGCAAATTTCATACTTTTTGGAGAACGTTATAAACAACTCGACAGTATGCTAGTTCTGTATGTATCTCCCTTCACTATCATTAGGAATTGATGACTAAAGTAGCATTTGTGTAGTAAGTGTCCGCATTTTCAAGCCCAAATCTCCAGTGTATTAGGAATCTTATAATAGCAAAATCTTTTTGCATTTATTTATGACCGTGAAGAGACCATTTAATATCAACCATATTGCTTTTACTGAATGATAAAGCCTTATGTCATAACATCTGTAGCCCGCAATGGAATAAAAAAATCGGGAAAAAATCTCTTAATATGTATGTTATAAGTACATCACTATCTTTAAATGAATAAATTGCGGTTAAATTGTCCTGTTTAGTATAACCACGAATGTATGAAAGACATTGAAAATACACCAAAATGCATTTTAGTCGCACCGAGTCCTACGCGCATTAGTACCACGGTATATTTGTTATCCCAGAAGTGTGAACATGTTGGAGGCAGCAAATAAAACACCACAAAATATTTAAAGAATCATTTTTATTTATTTGTCGGTATAAGAGGCTGTAAAAGTTATTGTCTAAAAGTTTCGATCAATCTTTTGATACAGTATAATAAAGAGGTGACGTTTGTTTTGAAAATTCTAGGTTATACGAGCAACTTTCGATTGATTTTGAATATGTGGTTACACATTTAGCGTTCCACTTAGTATAGTTCGGTATGCGTAATGCGTTAGCAATAACGAGCATTACTTCTTTTATTAATGTAAACATATCAAAATTAATTAAGTAATACTGTTTGACCCCTCGTTGACGTTCCTGCTTTGTCTATGGGAAGGGTATAGAAACACAGATTTGTGTGTGTGTAGACACGTTTTAAATCGTATTTTTAAGTATGACGATATTAACCTAAGAATATAGAAAATATCGAAGACGTGTACAAACGATTTTTTCCAGAACATTCTGGATGCTGTAGATGCGTAGTAACGAAGCGTACAACTCTATTTAATTGTTCCATGAAAATTAATTTTCTTTTTATTAAAACATGATTGTATGTGTGTGAAAATATTTACTTCATATACTGTGCTCAAAGGGCATTGCGAAACGGGCATATATTATTCGTTTTATACGCATTCCGTATATTTTGTATATTCTCAGGCATTTCTTAGCTAACTGTACCGAAAAAGTTTTGTACGTTATTTTCTATTGTCCTTATTGTACATTTGGTTCTGAAAAATTTGTACATCGAGAATGAAAGCTGCTTTACAAATGCCATGCGATTCCAAAATGCTATATTCAAAACATTATCAAATCCTAGCGATGAATAGTTTCATAACTGCGATCTTCCCATACCCCTTCCAGCTCCATTATTCGATATAGTCTTGTGCGAAACAGATTAATCATGGAATATAATATTACTGTTGAATCGGTAGGTAAACCTAAGAAGTAGGTATATTATGGCACATGTGTATAAATAACATAAAATAATAACGTATTTTTACACTTCGACCAGTCGATATAATGTTTACCAAACTCACCCGGCGCTCATTCGCTAAAAAATCGACTTTTGAAATAAGAACAAAGTGAGTTAGACAACAAAATATCTGTGTTCCACTGGACGATCGAAACCGTCATCATCAATGTTGTTCACCGACATTAATTTGTTGTGTGCGCGCGCAGCGATCGTGCAGTGGAACGCGCGTGACACCTGTCTCGCTAAATGTCAGTTATTAGGAATCAAATAACCGTGTTACAGATAGGTGAAAATCACGAATAGTAACAGATTGTCTTAACATGTCTATTAAATATAAAAACTATAAAACTAGGTACTGCAACGGAGAAACATATTTACAATACCGAAATACTGTTCCTACTCTAATGTATAGATTGGTAAGTATTATAATTACCTACGGTACAATAACGAGTGATTTATTTAAATAACAAACCCGACAATCGAATAAATTTAATGCGCGAAAATGACAAAAAATCGATATATATGCACGTACTCGTTAAGTCGTAATAATTTATTTATTTGTAACAAATCGGTATTTAAATGCTTTGTCGTGTACGGATTTTATGTCGTTTTCATTAAATACACATCGAAATACATACATAGATTATCATAAATAAGTTCAAAATATCATTCGTAAACATACGTAGGTACATACATAAAGCTTGTCGCGGTTATTTAGAATACATAACGGACACAAGCGATGTATTTTTCTGACCATTTTTTTCAATGCAATTCTCGTTTGTTCATGTAAACAAGTCCTACACAAAATGTTGATTACACCATTTCTATAGATCGGCAGTATAAAAGCATCATTGGCAGTAGTGAAAACTTATATTATTTGTTTCCTGTTGCTTTACAGTAACACCTCCATTACGTTACACATGAAAATCTTTTTACGCGAATGAATAATTACAGACATGAATACTAATCTATGAATACATACCGATGGCTTTTAAATACTTAGCACGAAAAATATTCACAATAGTTCGCGCGGCAATCGTAGAGTGTATGAAATTCGATAAAAAATCGATTAAAATATATGAACCGAGAATTTCATTAGGGTTAACAAATTTACTTTTAAATAATGATCGCAGACAACATTCAAGAGACACAATTCATTTTACACATCAATGCACAAGACACGAATGCAGCGGGAGTTGTAAAGACTAATCGCTAAGTCCATTCAATCACAACATGAGCGTCCGTACTCTATACATAACGCCATATAAGAACATATCGCTACCGAACGGAGTCATAAATATAATACACATAAATTGGCTTACTAATAATACAAGCGTATGACATCCTAATATCTACATTCGGATGGAACTAAAGGGGACAAGAGAATAAAAAAAACATCAACTAAAACGTTAACAAAATACGACTTTCTCTATGAAAAATAAAATAAATAATTTACAAATTAGATACACGTTTTAAAACTACCTACTAATAGTCACTTCGTCGTTAATGTTTATCACTAATTCAATTTTGTGTGGACCGAGGCGAGCGGCCTACGCGGCGCGCGATGGTCGCGCGATTACCACTTAGATCCGGTCGGAACTGGTTTGATCTAGACATTTCGGGTACGCCACGTGGCCGCCGGCCTCCGCCCGGGAACCTTAGAAATTACAGAAGCATGCCGTTCGCCGCACATTATCCTATCATAGCCTATTCCGAAACCGACGGTACCTACATTACTCAGTCATATTTTTCAGTCAATTTCTTATGAAATTACATCTCGACACATCCGTCTAAGTACAAAACCACCTGTTGTGCCACCTGTTCGTTCCAGATCGACGGGTCTCGAGCGCGACGCCAATCAGATGTTATGTTGATGTTAATTTCCCGTTCATGAGTGAATGTCCGAACGTGCATCGGAGATATTAAGATGTTTCCGTCCAAACACGTGCATCAGAGCTGTTTGTAAACGTGAACTACGGTCGATGTACGATCAGCCTCGTGTCCATTAACGATACACTTAACTTTAATTAGGTAGACATTCGAGTTGTTAACCGCGAATGATGAACGAATGAACACGTGAACGGTGAACGGGAACGCTGAATAATGCGACCGATTCAAGTGAACGAAGCCCGTCATCCGTCGCCGCATCCGTCATCCGCATCCGTCGATCTGGCACGCGCAAGCCCGACCCCAACCCTTCGACCCACACCGTTCCACCTTACTCCACGAAACACTCTCCACTCATTTATAAAACAAAAAAATAATTCACACGTTTTACAATTAAGTTACATCAATACCAACTACGTTAATTTCATGATAATTAAGACAATTGGAATCTTGCCGATAAACCTACTTTTAAAGCGAACTAGGAATATAAATTGAGATAGATAATTTCAGTGGCTTTGGTAGAATAATATCATTTGCTTCGTTGCTCCGACGCGGCGTGTGGCCGCGGCTAGTACGTTATACGACTATTCGATTGAGTATTAAAGAACATAATTATTAAGAAAAAAAATATAAACACACCCAACGTCCGATTGTTGACGACTTCGGGGGTCGTCGACGCGAATAATTCCACATCGGAACCGTCAATTTTGGTACGGTCGGAACACGGTCCGAACCGGAACGGTGTAGAGATTCGTGCGCCGCGGTAAGCGTGGAACGGTGCTAATGTGCGAGCGCAACGGCAGCCCCCAGCGCGAGCAGCGTCCCGCTCACGCGCGCGCGCCCGCCTCCTGCGCGGTCGCCGACCGAAAAAACTCCGCGTCGGTGGTGGACATCGTCGACATGGTGGCCTCGTCCCAGCCCGACTCCGTCGTGGTGGTGCCGTTCTCCGGTTTTCTGCGCGCCTTCGGATGCCTCTGCTTCTTCTTCGGGTCGTTCGCTTTCTTGTGCTTTCGCTTCCTCAAGTTCTGCTTCTGCACGCGCCGCTGGCAGTTCCTGTGGAAGGGCGGCGGTCGCTTTAGCTTGCCGCGGTGGCGCCGCGGCGGGCACTGCCGCTGCTTCGGCCCGTCCCAGCGCCGGGTGAGGGTGAGCGCATACCCGGACAGGTTGCCCAGCGGCCTGCTCACGGGTATCTGCGTCCGCCGCGACCGGCCCCGGTTGTCGAGCGCGAGGAAGGTCTTCTTGCCGGCGCGTATGCGCGAATACGTGTTATAATTGTTTTCCTCTATATGTTCCTCGAACACGCAGTCGTCCGAGAGATCCTTCTGGAACAAAAGAAAACCAATCTTAGAATTCATGCCAACCGCAATAAATACGTTCAAAGACAAAGACATTTAATTCTACAAATATGGGTACATTTAAAGATCTTACAGAATTATTAGCTCAATCCATGTTTTGCCTTTTGAGTCGTACAAAGAGAGAAAAGCAAAATTGAGAATAATTATAAATCATAAATTATGATGATTCAAAAATACGTTGCATTTTTTTTAACATCTAGCGTTTATAATAAAGCGCATTCGTTGTGTATTAGAGAAACATGTTTTAAGTTAGAATCAGTTAACAGTAAAATAACAAGCGTCCGACCGCAAGCAATTTGCATACTGTTAACCGATATTTCATGGCCGGTTAGCCCAAAGAACTTCCGATAGAACAAATTACCAACATCATAAATCAGAGCGATAATAATTCTCGCGGTACAACAGCACTAACTCAGAGAATTGTCGGTGGATTGAATATAATGCTCTCGAATTGCTAATATCCAGAGACATGGGACAATTTAAGAGGCATTAGAACCCCTGGCGTTCTATCTATACATATTTATGAACCTTTACACAGTATATAGGAATATGTGGGCATGCTTGTCTGTTATGCAATTTTGGTAAGCGACGCTACAAATTGTCGTTAGAGCTTTTGACAAAGTGACTCTTGGAAATTGCCAAACTAAATATCTCTAAATTATATCAAGGATAATTGTAAGTTTTCTTCTTGATGGTTTTCGGTATATTTTTACACCACAGGTAAATCGAAACATGACTATACAAATGCTTTTGAAAATATATAATTAGATTGGTAGTCCTTCTGACACTATCTGTTGGTAACAAGACATCTTGCGGGCTACACCAGAAATTATGCGTTCGTTTCCAAGAAAAATAGTTGTGTGATAAACATTTATTGGCGTAGATAATAATTGTGTGAAGTTCGTCCATAGATAATCGCCTAAAATCCTCTTACTATGAGTTGAGACTTGCAGTGGACAAATAAGAGTCCAGAAAAGACATTTACTTCTCTTATCTGGAAGTAAAAATATCTGTCCGGTTACCATAAGCATTTGATTGCCCAATAGGGAATCAGAGGTGTGTGGAATTGACCCAATTATTAATCGCTACAAGCAGAAGTCGTGAGTGGAGGTTAGTTTATTGGCGGTCAATTCGTTTGGCGATCACACCCACTGGCTATTACTCCTAGAACGGCGCTGTCCAGAGGCGGAGCCCAAAACGGAGGGCAATTTACATAGTCAAATCGACGTGAGCTAATTTGTACATTATATGTATGTATACGAAGAGATTTCCTTGCAACTAACTGTTGTGAAGCCTGTAAGTATAAAGATACTTTTATTCAAGACTAAGATATTTGTCAATAGCAATACGTACTATATATGAATATGTACCAACGTAAGTAATATTCGCGGATTTTTGAATTTTAATAATATTTAGCCTACTTTGTTATCTTATCTTTTTCTTGTATAACACTAAGTATTACAAAGTAGGTGAGAGTTTACAATTCATCGTGATACAAGTAAATTGTCGTTTTGAAAAATTGCTAACAAAATGTTGTATTACGTATACTGTACGATGTGAATATTATTATGAATGAAATACACACACAGCTATCGGTTAAATAATCCAATACGTATTATATCGGATGGTTCTTTTTAACCTACGTTTGATTCGAAAGTTAAACTGTTCTATTTTCATTAACTTTTTTATTTTGCTCAGTTTATCAAATTTTGCTGAATTACCAATGACTATTCGGATACTCGTACTAAGAATATATCAGGTTGCACAGATGCATAATATATTGGCGATGATCGTAAATAGTCGAGTCCAGTCGCAACAAAGATGAGTCGCGCGGCTGATTTAGACTTTGTAACGTCCCAACCGATTGCATAGTTAATTTTATATATTAAATAAATCTCGACGACGGTAGTTACCGCCCACGGTGAAAGCCGCGGGGTATATTACACTGAAATTCTGCACTTGACCGCCAGAGGTCGCCGGTAGCGGCCTCCGGGCACTCGCGGAATTGATTCTACATTCTAAATCACGCGAACATAAACAGTTTCCACCGTTAATGTTTAGGAACATTGTAATTGTTCGAATGGAACGTTCGAGAATATGTTCAAATGTGTGCCTGTTAGTTTGCCAGCGGGTTAATGAATATGTAATTATGTGCATTAATATTAACGGTATATAATTAATTTGCAGCGATATTTTGTGGCTGGTAAAATCGTACCATGTCCATTAAAGGGCCCGCGGAGGTCATATATAATTGGAAATAGGTGTCTGACCACCTTTATAGTAAACAGTAGTAGTAAATTTATTTATTACGTATTAACATTTAAATTTGAAGAAGAAAAGAAAGAAAGAAAAATGTCTTTATTGCCACACGGTTTGTACAAAGTAATGGAAAAAACCATAAAATTAAACAAAAGAGAGAAAAAATAAACTTTTAAACAAAAGGAAAGAAAAAAAAAAACTTATTAAATAAACGTATGGTAGGTACAATATTAATTCAAGTCGTGTTTCTGGAAATTTCAAGGTTTAATCTAACATTTATAACTGGCCAGTAACGAACCTTTAAAACTGGTATAATTAACCCGAAAATGCACCAAACGCTACTCATGGTCTATCGAGCCCAAGACTAATTATTCACTAACACTTGGAATCAACAGCTTAATAAGGCAGTGGTATGCTTTTGATAGCAGATAAGGGTCGCTGCACACGTGAGTTGCGACAAGACGTAATCTAAATTCAAATGTCATTATAATTAACATATGTATATGTTGCAATGAATAAAATATTTGAAAAATAGATATAACAAGAAAAAGATAAGAATTAAAAGATATTGGTGTGACGAACAGGAGCGTTTGCTTTGCCAAGTCTGTTAATTATCTCTGTAAATATTTATAAATGTGGTTTATAAGCGTTCTGGTTATCGTAACATACTGCCTAGTTTGGAATCAAATTGCTATTGTATATCAGAAACTAAACGGACTTAAGGTTGTCGCTCACTTAACAAGCCCGATTCTCACAGCATCGCCTCGAGAATTTAGATTTCCTATATTCCATCAACTCCGTACCGGATTACTGAGTCGATGAGTGAGGGACAACCTTAAAACTATTTCTTGGTAAACTGCCGGCTTGGAAACAGCCACCGGTGGCAGACCATTTGTGGAAGGTGGACCGTGTGCGGCCGCGCTAAGCTCTCAATCAGGTGACTGAGAGTTATTTGAGGAGCTTTATCTTATCAATAAACTATTAGACCCCATTCCGAATAATAGCCGCAGGCCCTGTTTAGGGAAATTGGTTTATATGGCGCTCGGTGCGAGAATTATAGATAGCTATTAGTGATTGATTGCTGACTAATAGATATCGATATAATTATACCGTTTTATCGATAGCACGTGCGCACCCTTATATATAGACATTTCCACAGTGCACAGGTAGATTTCGATTAACGATAATATATAATTTTAAGGTTACATCTACACTGGTAAATGCCATTTTTATATCCACATACATTTGCTTATTCCAGTAATTCGATAATTAAAGCTAACAAAAAGAAAAGTCAGTAAAAGTGAAAAGATACAAATGATACAGATTATTTAAAGTGTATCAAATGAAATCTCAAACGTATCGTCTTTCGTATACAACAGATAGCAATTAAGCAGTACGTAAGCAGCACTTAAGACGGTCGTAATATCGGATATAGACTTTCAGCGTGAGCGCGGCGATAAAACGATAAATAATGTAACGCAAGATAATCTTAAATCTAAATGATAGCCAGCGTCACGACGCCCGTTTATTAATACGTCTATTTTAGATGCTTCGAAAGCGCAAGATATATGACCGCGCATGCAATTCAAATACCCTGGTCCGCGATATACTCGTACGTGTATTTTCTAAACAGGAATATTCTAATTCAGCGCCACGAGCACATAAGATCCTCATAATGTTAACATGTATTTTCTAAGCTATAAATAGCGGCAGGCCGGGTCAAGAGTTCGTTGAATCGATAGGACGGATCGATTATCGATATCGGAAACAATGAGCGCATCACTAATGCATGCAAGCCCTATCAATGCCGATCTTTATGCGTTTAAAACAATCGATACAATTCTCTATGGATAGCTGGTATCCTTGTAGGACGTCCTCATTGTGGGATTGAAATGGGAGTCCCATTTCCAGGACATGTCTAACCTTGTCACGTGTCAGTAATGACGGGGCAATATCATAAATAGTGTGGAACGCTAAACAAGGCTTGCTTCTTACCGGTTGGTGTTTTTTGAAATGTTCAAGCCGGATAATGATTGTTGTAACTTGAAATCAATATCCGTTTTGTTTGATAAATGAGAAAGTCATTGTAATCTCCTGAATGTTTATTATTGTACGTATATTGCAAAATATTTCGTTGGCGAACGAGAACTTTTTTGTTGTTAATAAACAAAGACTCATTGATAGCTATGAACTAAAAATGAAGATATTTTTAATGCAATTAAAACTATATTATAAACATTACTGAATGTATTGTAATTGAAGTTTGCACGGTGTTTTTAAGCATGTTTGACTCAAGAACAGGAGGATAGTATGTCACTTGACACTGTCAATGGTTTCAATATCTTTTCAAATTATTCATTTGTTTAATTAACGAAAGCGCTGTTTAATTTTCGAATAAATCATTTCAAAAATAGAAGCTTACGCGTCTTATGACGTCACTGCTAATACTATCTGTGGCATGTTCAACTGTTGTCCATTTCATTTGCGACACTTACCAAAGAGCCGCCGCTTCGCTTCTAATATTAAATGTCAAGTACATATAACCGTTTGAAATCGGTAACCGACAATTGTGTCTAAATTAGACATCCCGTAGTCCTAATTTACGCGCCTCCCGAGTTATTTATTCAGCAATAAATACGTCAATTACTGTAGTCTAGCTGCGAGTGATATATCGCGGCACAATTACATCGAAAAATATTGTCCAACACAACTTTTACGTTTTACAATGCGAGTGACATATCCCCAATGTTACCAGTGGCGGGTTTAGTACGTTCTGTCACTATTCTAATTGCCTTAGAAGTATTCCAAGAAATAAAATAGGAAAGGTAAATGTGGAGTGTGAAAATCTCTTTTTAAGTCCCTATACTCCTATTGAGTTAAGTATTTGGTTACAAAGATTATTATTATAAAGGTTCAAAAGGCACGAGAATATTTCCGTAAGGTAAGCTGGCAATGCAAATATTTATCTAGAAATAATTCCTGGAAGACAAACAACGCAGGTGGAAATGTATAAGGATAACACAAAACATTCCGAAACACCCGCCTTTTATCAGCAGAATGAAAAAGTTCCACAGATTAAAAATGTTGAACGATAAATGGCGCCGAAACGAGGTTGGTCTATCGCACATTTTTCTGGGAATCAATCGACTCGAAGATCGATGAGATGTATAACACTTCCAAGTATCCCAATTCACGTCAAAATCGCCGGTCTGATTTCGGTAACACCACATTCCTAGTTACCGCGCTGTCGTCTGCGAATCCAGTGTTAATTTATTCAATTCGACCGCCACCGTTCTAACCTTTGATGATGAATTTCCGAACGATTTCGATTCTTTTTTTTTAATTTTAAAAACGCATTCGATAATCTGTGGCCAATACCCACGGCTTATGGGAATTCCTTTTATAAAAGTTATTTCATAATCTCCGCCTGTTATCCGCGCTCGTCTACATTTCTAGAATTCTCTCGGGAAGCATGTGATTTTGGTTAGTTTATTTGATTAGCCTCCAAATTTTTGGTGGCAGGTTGGCTAAGCTTTATTATTATCAGGTCCGTATAATACTTTAGCGTTTAAAGAAATAGGGGGAAAATATAGATGTGTTAAATTAAAACTGACAACGCAAAATTAATCATTTGAAATTAAATTGAAGAATATAAGAATCGCGATAAGTAGCATAACACGCGCATAAAGTTCACAATTATCTTTGCCAATCATTACGAGTTTTTTTCTGAAAACAAACACATACGCATCTAAATATAAGCTTGAGCTAGATATACATATCTTCGTAAAGTTATGAAACTATAATTGTTTTATTTTTTGGACTAGACATAAGTTACAAAAAAAATTACATAATGCGCAATAGATATTATCGAAACGTGTATCTATGGTAATTAAATTAGGAATCAAGTATATTCACAAGTGAACAAAAGAAATCCAGACTTTTGTTTCGGCAACACGCCATGAATAATTCAAAGGCTGTAGCAGACGGCAAAAACTGAGCCGAACCTATCATTATACCTTGTTATTGGTTTAACAAATTATTGCGATTAGCATTTATTATCTGTGGTACATAGTCCTCTATAATTAGGCTTGTCTATGGCCTGTCTAAATCCGCGTCCATGATTGAGCATTGTCTAGACTGGATTTGTTCAATTATATGATAAAATAAGTAAATATCTTTATAAATTTATATTATTACTTGCCTCCTCCATCAAATATAAAACTATATAACCTATATAAATATTATGTTTGGTTAGTTTAATTAGGTATTTTAACAAAACATTGAGTGAGATGATTTGCACAAATTACATGACTTGATAATTCAGGACAATCCTAGAAAATATGTCATGTCTCTTACAATGTCTTGTATAGATAATTAATTGTTAAGTATATTTATTAATACCTTTAAACCATAATATTACTAAGAGAAGTATTTCGTTCAAAAATGTTTATAATCTGTGTAAAAACATCAAATCATAAATGTTATTAACCAGCCTGTATCAGCTATCTTTATTCATTAATGAGTACTGATACGTAAAGATTAATGAACGGATCGGTCATGTACATGGTTTAATAAAGTAGTTAGATACACTAGTTGATTTAAAAGAGCCTAATTGAATTTAATTAGTGTGTAAACGGCCCAACACGGCGGCAGTTTCGTGTGTCTTTCCTTAATTAATATAGTAAGTGAGTTGGTCCGAACTGAATATTCATGAACACATTTGTTATACTACTCCGAAATACCTATGTATGTATATGCGGTTGACGCTAGGTACGAGTACTGACCGATTAGAATAGTTTAGTTAATAATATGACTTATTTAGTCAAAGTAGTAGTAGATTTTTGTCTCCCAATATCTGTACCCGTCAAAATTTCGCAGTGACAAGAGTGATGAATGTCAAATAATCAATTCTGGTGTCACAGTGTAATAGTAATAATTTCATAGTTTTAAGTATAAATATAAATAAATGGCATATAATGCACGTATGTGGCATACTGTGTGCGTAGCTTTACGATTGACCTCCATTCATAGGTCTAGTCGGCGTCTATGTTGCATTGATCCTATAATGAGCTTAACAAGCGAAATCTGTATCGATCAATCTCTGGCATAAACAAACTGCAAGATATCGACATCTGTGTAGTTTTTGTGCAAATAATTACAAACGTATTCTTTTTTTGTTCATATTTATTCAAATTTAGATCTCACTCCCAGACCATAGATAACGCGGAATGCAGATAATACAACAAAAAACTTTATGGTCACTTAACTTTTTATTCCAGGTTTAAAAGTTGACTCGACACCCTAGCGTCAGAGGGCGTTGGTTGTTTTTCTGTAATAATAATGTGTTAGAACAAAGGTGTAAAATGAAATAGAATAAAAGGAAATGAAGAGATAAAAGTTTACGATCCGATATGGTGTGATTGTCGCTAACACAGCGTGCTATGGGAATTTAAAACCTTTAATGTTGTCGGGAATCGGGTGGGAGTGTGGCCAATACGTATAATTTCATTGTTACCATAAATAAAGAATTAAATCTAAACGGAGTGTCGTTTAAAAATACATATTGGGTTTTATTGTGATAGAGCTTTGAATATAGAAAGAAAACTCTTTCATTTTTATCCTATTAAAGGTCGTTTATAAAATACACACAGATTAAATATGTATGTATAAATAATGAACAGCTTTAAGAATGCGATCCTAATACCGTCATTTACACGTTTAAATGCATACGACAATATTCTTTTTTCACTTGCGAAGCTGTCTAGTTTCAGCTATTCAGTTTTAATTTGAATACATAAACCAATTAAAACTTTATATTGTAATTCAAATGCATTCGCACGCGACCCGTCCGAATGATAATCAAATTCAGTTCGTACGATTCAAAGGGCTTGCCGCTTTAGGTTACCTGTGAGTAACCAGTTTGACAGTGTCTTTGACACATCGCGCCAGTGTTGCCAGGCCCCAGATGCTATCTAACGAAATACGGTACCGAAATCGATAACATTATTAATCATTAATAAATTTATAAGGAATTACAATCGTTTAATCTGACCCGCGGCCTCTTTTAGTCCTTAACGAAAATTCCTCTGGCGACAGTAAAAAAGACCCTATAAAATATGAGATTGTCGATATTTGTATAGAAATTACCGTCCCCGACTTGAAATAAAGACACTGGTGCGTGGTTCGATCGAATTTTTATGTAAAATGATACTCCGTGAACTTTATGGTCAATAAAAGTATGTTCGAGATGGTCTATTATACAGAATGCAGTGTCGAGTTTGAGACGCCACGGTGATTGGTGGCATTGTTATACTAGTGCCTGCCTCTTGGTCAGGCGTACAAAGTAACAGACGTGAATGTGTCGCTATAAAACCAATGTCGTTCAACTTTATTAAACATGATATCCTCGCTATACTTAGTTTCGTATGCAGCTTTAATGTAGACAAAAAATACTATTATTTTCTATGAAAAACGAGCTTAATACAGATTATTAGGTATGGAAGTTGCTTTCGTGAAATTTTACCCATGATGCTTACTCGTACTTTATTAGTTTATCTTGATCCTTCTATTAAAGTTTTTACATGTAAATTACTACTATGTGGGAAAGCGTTATAATTTTGTTTGCGCTGGAAATTCACATGCTAATTTAAGTTCGTTATAGGATTGAGGCTTGTGGTGAGTACTTTGATTTTTTCCGTCTATCCAGGCGCGTCCAGTAGCATATCTTACTAGTTATCTTAATATGGCAAGAAAGCGTTGAATGACAGGAATACTTGTTGAATCAATATTTATATTTTATCGTAACTTGTTCGATTTCAACGTGTCGAAACATGTCGCATGTCAGGTCACGATGTAGGTACAGTCACAGAGCATAGCTTATGAGGAACAAGGGATATGGCACGGGTCCAGTCAGAGGCGCCATGTCGATAACACAGTACACGTTCAAACGTCTTGTATGAGACCGCGGACTTCTGTGTAAATAATGATTTATGAGACTCGTGCTTTGTGTGATATGACTTCGTGTGAAAATCGCCTTACACACGGTTGTAAGGTGCTGAGATTTATGGCGTCGCTAACAAAGATCAGAACTGTACAATTGTGTAAATAAATATTTACCGTAGCGGGCAAACGCGTTCACTTTAAGTGGCGTCGGCTCCGAATGGGAACACCATTTATAGCGTACACATATATGTAACGATACATCCATAGTAGTATTGCTTTATTTACATTATATTTCAATTCATTCGTATAACAAATGCGACTGACGGAGTCAACTTTTTTATAATCTGAACGTAAATAATACAGTAAGAGAATACAATTTGTCATCTACGAAGGCGTTGAAAAAAGACAATATTTCAGTCAGCAATACCAAAATGCCGATGCAAATAGCGCCATAAATAAGTGAAATCACTGAAAAAACGCCGAATTCCGTTGTAGAAAAATCAAACAGCCATAAATATGGCGTCATATTAAAACATAAAATAGGGTAAACAATCGTAAATAAAAATTACAACGAAAACACACAATGCGATCGTTAATTCTCGTATAAATTATGTCTATTTTGTGGGACGTTTTACACTTTTTTTGTGACAACCATTTTTTGTGGTGGCAACACACGAGCGGCGCCTGTGGCGCGGCGAAACCCTTTAGCCCCGCAGTCCGAATTTCAAATTTTAAACTTGGAATTGTTTTTTTTTTTCTAACCCCCATTGAATGCGGCCTATTTTGTTGGTATCATAGTAAGTGTTATTAATCCTTTTCCCGCCATTATCTCCAAACGCTTTATTACGATAAAGCAGTTTTGTTTATAATCTATTTTGGTAGTCGTAGAATAAGGGTACAATATTATACACAACATTTCTTTTTAATATACATGAACGTATGAGTTTTGAAATGTTTTAATTCTTTGAATACGAAATTTCATAAACCCAGATTCGCATAAAGCAGACACCAGGTTTTAAGATTGACTTATAAATATTTCTATGGTTACCAAATTTGATGATTTGGTACTTTAAATATTTATTCTGTACTTTTCAATTTCAATTGCACACCAAGCTCATTTGTATTAATAATGTATAATAAACAATACCAATTTCATACTTATAAGAATCTTCACACAAAGATAATTACGTCATAACGACTGACGTCATAAAAGCTATTAGGTAGGTATATACAATGAGTGCAGGGGATTATTTAGAGCTGCATTTACCGGCATAATCGTAGCGGACAAGTTTTGACTGTGTATTATCAAGTGCAATGTTAATCGCATTATGGATAAGTGACGGAAAGTAATCCGACTATACTAGCTCAGTCACACGGACAGTTACGGATAGTTAAAGACGCAAGCACAATGGGATTAAATATAAAATAGTGTTTGAGTGTAGTTACGTTACAGTGTATTCGAGTATTAGTTGATAAGAGACACAAATATTTTTTTACTTTCGAAATATCTTGACTAATGTAATCAGTACCGTAAAGTAGGTAGGTGCCTCATTGTTACATACTGGTGGATAGTTGTTTTTGCTCTTGAAATTTATGATAATAGTCAAGTTTACCAATCTTGACATACATACGAGTAGTATATTACTTTACATAGCTTAAAACAAAGTCGCTTTCGCTTCCTGTACCTATGTATGTATGCGTAGATCTTTTAAACTACGCAACGGATTTTGATGCGGTTTTTCTTAATAGATAAAGTGATTCAAGAGGAAGGATTAGATGTATAACTAGCTTTTGTTCGCGGCTTCGCACGCGTTGCAATTCAGAATTTCTTAATGGCAATAAGTAAAAATATAGTATCTGAATTTAGATATTCCAAAGATAGCACGAAATTTCAAGGTATAGGGAAAGGGAAATTAAACGCGCGCGACGCCGCGGGCAAAACCTAGTCAATTATAACGATGCGATGGTTAATAGCCCCGAACCCGGTGTACTAGCAGCTTTAAGGCTCTCGGTAGCGGGTTTTTAATATTCGTCTCGGGAGGAAGCCGCGACGTAACGAAGATTATGAATGATCGATGTGTGAGCGTGGCGCAACATGGCGCGCGATGGGGTAAACGGGTAAGCGCTTCATTATCTCACTAACAAGCTATTATCAATATAATCGCGGTGAAAGTTTGTTGTGTACATAATATGTTTAAGAACCTTTTTATATTTAGATTGTTTTATTTGTCACCGTGGTTCCTTATAAAAATCACTGTATTATATGGGATTTTAGACTAAAACCCCCTCGGCGCCCTCTGAACTAATTCTGCTATATGCGGTACATACACTCAATGAAGGTCATGTTTTTGTCATCGTACTTCGGCTTTGTACGCCTGTCAAGGCTGTAGTGGAAAAATATCGTCCTAACCGAGATTGCTGAAGGAAGGTTTGAGGTCTCAACACGAACGCCTGCAACCTCGAAAGTCTTCTTGATAGCTGTATTTTTAGCCCAAGCTACAGGTAGGTACCTACAGAAAATTACCTACTACATATATTTTGTTAAACCTTCCAAAACCTTCCAGATACTAAGTCTATTCCAAAACCTTCCAGATGATCAAGACGCAAGAATATTGATGGACAGACAATGTACAAAGCATTATTATTATTAACAACGACGTGACTTAAAAAGGATTTGAAAAAAAATACAGTTGACATCAATATATTGACATATTTGCTAAATTTACCTTTTTTTATTTGCGAAATGCGGTATTTAAATAATAAGAAATCCACACACATTTCTTTGTCTCAGCAGTTTCACACATACATCAAGCCATTTCAATTTCCACAACCCTCACAATAAAGCTTAAGAAATACAATATAATTCCTTTGAAACGTTAAAAGTTTACATAAAAATGTATACACATTTGGGCTCAAAGAGTTCTGTTAACAAAGCAATTTAAATTGGCGTCTCCAAATTTACATCGCAACTTGAAACGTTTTGGCGTCAAGTTTGAACTTTACCTGAAACTTCAAAGGGAGACAAGTTATTCCAAACATTCGTTTCATCCCCTTTGCCTCGAAACAGAAGCATTATCCTCACTGGAATGTTCATAAACCACAATTTAATTTAACTTTCGAAATTTCGAGAACATTGTGAGTTTTTAACAGATGTCTAGCAAAACTATGAGTTTAAGCGAAATTAAAGTGAATAAAATGTTTTTGGCCATAAAATTAACCAGTTTGAAAATAACTTGTCAAACTAAATTTATCATCAAAAAAAGCTGTTGATAATTTTCTTATAACGGTAGATGTGATCATAAATTTTCAAAATTCGAAATAAATATGTAGACGAATCGCGTCGGGTTTTTAAGGACAGAGATATTTGTCACTCTGCCTATCATGTTAGGGGCCCTACGTGATGGTATAATATTAATAAATTTTACAATATCAAAGTTTAAAGACACAAGATTCAAGCACAACCGAATCTAATGAAAACCTAATCCAAAATCACTAAACACTAAAGTGCTTTTACGGAGAAAATGTAACATTGTTTCAAATCAGGATTCCATGTGAAATTAACAAAAGCGTCTTTCCATCTGGAATCTCCTAATGGTCCGAAAGGACTCCACGATAGTCCAGACAATAAACGATGATTGACGCGCAGGATACCGTTGGAGTATGTACCGAGATCATTTTTTAAATTTCACAGATAACTAGAACAAGGGCTGAGAACAGTGACGAGCTTTAAGGTCGTCACACACTTACCAACCCGGCACCCGTCGCTAGCAGCAGTCGAGGTGAGGCGAGCCAATGAGCGAATTAAGTTCGTGACAACAACTTTACTTGAAAAACATTTAAATGGGCTGAATAACAGCGCTTATGCTAATTACTGACTAAGACAATATTGATTAAATGTTACAAACAGCATCTTTATATACTAGTACCTTACGCTACATCATAAAAAAATATGCTTACTATGTAGGTTAGCTAGTGGCTGACAAAGGAAATAGTATTAGGACTGTGACACTTAACAAGCGCATGGTGTATATCAGTGTTTCTCAAACTTATCTCTCAATGGCGTACCCCTGGGGTACGCATATCCAACTTTGAGAAACCCTGGTGTATCTATATCTATACTAATATATAAAGCTGAAGAGTTTGTTTGATTGTTTGAACGCG
>DWQT01000214.1:0-26506 GCA_018244895.1 Myscelus amystis hages | reverse complement strand
TTTCACCTAATTAAAATTTAAGGACTATTGTTTTTAACTCTAGATTCCAATCAGATTGTGCTAAGTTAATGACATATTATCTATCGATAAGAATGAAGCATTATCCTACCAAGATATAGAACAATATTTTATTTTCTCAACAGTGACAGTTAGTATCTGTCTGTTACTTTCTTACGCTGACTCGTATGTTTGGCAACGTCCATAAAACAAAGTTCTGAACGCATCGGTTTGTATTATTACAGAACAAATAAAAATAGGTCTTATATTATTATTTAATGATACCTTTGTAAGACTGTGCTGCGCCATTTCTTTAAAAGAGACGTTTGGAGGCGCACAGAAGGCAGCTGTCATAAATAACTGACAGCTGTCATCGATGACGTATTAAAAAGTTATTTCATACTACGATGATTTAATACTTGAAGTTATTATTATATGACACTATTCTATGAAAGCTAGCTAGCATTTAATTTTATTTTTACAAGAAATAACACTGTCTACTGCAAATTAATAAGCACACACGGTACTAAGGCGACAGTAAAACAACATTCTAAATAAAATGTCTACTACAAAATGCACGAAAAACAAGGAACAATGAGAACAACGCTTTCGGAGGGATTTCAATGATATTAATTATTTATAAATCGACCAAAGATGAATTGAAACGTTTTAAATTACTAATATCATTGCTATCTGCCGTTTATAACTTCCCTATACTTTTCAGGCAACATATTATGATTTCTGAAGGTAGTTTATTAATTAGGGTGGTTTCTTAAGTTACACTGGCAACTTTCATCAGAATACCTCAGTACAGTAATAATGACAGACTTTCTGTTTATTACGAAATTTACTGGAGAAAAAATCTTCTAAGGATCTGTGACAATTATTAAGAAAATAATATATCGCTCAATGCGACCAACCTGAAGATAAGTCCAAAAATATTAATAACAGAAATTCATCTAAAAGTATCGTAGATCTACACTAATCTTACTTACTAAATCGCTAATACTACTGGGAGCCTTGAGGACATAATGCCAATGACTCCAATATGCCTATAAAAAGTACAAACGCACAACCCGAAAGCTCATAGGGGACATGCAGAAGCATAGAAGCGTTAAACACAACGGCAAAATGTCGCACAAAAAGTTAGAACGAAGCGATAAATAAAACAATATCAATTTAAATATAAAACAAAAAAATTAAATAAGAACATAACAAATGCTAACACATAAAATAGAAAAGGCCTATTTACAGCCACAATATAAACGAAATTTGAATGAAATGAATAGTTTACATAAAACAATCAAAACTTATTAACATTTTAAACAATCAGTAATGTGACATCTAGGTAACATGATATATACAAAAAAAAAATTAAATCAGTTCTTTTTATATACCTTATTTTAAAAACATACATTTAGAAATAATTTAATTTAAATTGAAACAAAAGTTATACAATATAATATTTATAACAGAGGATCAAATATTCAAAACTAAATTGAATCGGAGTAGTGTTATAAATTAAAATGAATTTTTATGAAGGACAGTAAAGGATTCACGTTTTACATACATATTTATATTACGTAAACATTGTGACATTTACTTTATATGACAGATACAGTTTCATAGACAACAACTCCGAGCTCGCTTCACAAGTGTATCCATTGACAGTGTTTTAGAAAAATGGCGTACGCGCACCGAACGCTTGAGAAACATTATTAGGAATGTATCTAAATTTCATAACCAAATTCATTAGAACTTCAATAGCTAAACCTGCATTAAGAATTCGATTTAGGAATGATTATGGTTTATATTGATTGCTACTTTAAAGTTATATTTATCAGCATGTTGGTATTTTATTAGGAAGATAAAAATTTCAAAATACACAATTACCAGTTCTGAAGGGCTTATGAAATGTTTACTGTCTAATGTTTGTTAAGGATAAGGTTTTAATATAATAAGTAAGTTATCAACAAAGTTCTATGGGACTATGAAACTAACTATGTATCTAACTATCTCTAATTCTATACAATTGGAACGGGGACTCTTGATCTATGCTATGGGATTTTTTAAATAAATCCTTGAATGGCTAATCACATACAATCAAGTCGACAGACACAGTTTACATATAACACAGCGCCACTTAGATCGGCGCTCAGATTTATTTGTGCTAATCTCGTTCAGCATTCACTAGATCAACTATTCCGTCGTTCGGTACGCATGCGGGTGATGTGGGTGTGCGTGTGTACGTGTGTGTGTGTGTGGGAATGTGCGCGTGCGTGTGGTGCGCGGTACCTGCGAAGGGCGTGGCGGCGGGCGCGAGGCGGTCGGCGCGCAGGTCGGGGATGGGCGCGGGCGGCGGCGGCGGCAGGCAGCGCTTGTGGCGCACGCCGTGCGCGTTGCAGTCCGCGCGCGCTGCCAACACCACACGCGCCGCGTCACTACCGGCCGCGCGCCGCGCGCCCGAGCGGGCCCGTCCCCGCGGCTACGCGATTTACTTTACCGCGATCGTCACCCTGCCTTCGCTTACCGCGCGTTCCTCACCTCGAATCTCCCTTGTTCTTATTTTTAATTAGAAAGCGGTGCAGCCGGAAGCTTATATATTTCGTTTTTATATTAGGACGGCAGTTTTATTAAATTTGCAAACGCAATATAAGTAATGTTACAGCCAATAATGTAATGCTGTTAGGTTAGATTCGTTCGATGCAAAAGCTTCAAATCGTAAGAAAGACAGGGTGACATTTTGAAGTATTGTGAAGTAGATTGAATGTCTCCCGATATCTGGCATACGCTTACCTCCGGCTCGTCGCTCGGACGACTCTCACACAAAACATAATAACAAAATATTATAATAAATACAAGATCAATATCTCATAACGCAAATAAAAAGTTGTAATCTCGACACAAGGAACTCGATACACGAACCAACCCCGGGAACCTTTCTAAACGTATATGCAAAGCGTCACCTAGCCGCCTCCGCGAGCGGCGAAGTATTATATCGTTATATTAGTGGGCATAGAACCTTTGATATTATGACCACATACTCCCATTAGAGGTCTAGCATGCAATATCGTTACAGAGGTAAGCTAGCAAGGCGCGGCCGCTGCCGTACTCACCGCTCCCCGGGTATTTGACCGATCTCACGGGATGCACCTCCAGCATGTTGAAGAGATCGGCCAATGTGGCTATTAGATTCTGCCGCATCGACCTGGAAAGAAATAACATGTATATCAGTTAACTGTCCTTTATTGCGCACAAAATATCTTACATGAAGTTTTTACAATACCATTACTCTCGCAAAAAAAAAACAGTGATAGCCAGGGTGGTGGACTATGGCATAAATCCCGCTCACTATGAGAGGAGACCCGGTCCAGCAGTGGACCATTGAAGGATTGACCATTGAATATATATTCTCGGGTTAGAGCAAGGGCAATATATTCACGAGCCAAGGTTAGTAGGAGAGCGCGCACCCACCCGCGCATGTACGTGACGTCCTCGGGCAGCATGTGGAACACGTTGTGCGGTAAGTTGTTCCGGCAGAAGTCGTACACCAGCATGAGGTTGTGCAGGCAGTCCTGGATGGAGGCCATGCGGCCCACGCGCACGGCGGCCCGCGGCAGCGCGTCCGGGCAGTAGAACGCCACCAGCGCCGCCAGCGCGGTGCCGTCGCACAGCTCCTGCAGGCCCTTCACCATCGGCACGTGCCTTGACGGATCCTCCTGCAATCGGCCGAATCGGGTTTGAATTAATCACTTTGTAATAGACTAATTTTGATCACATCGATGATAATTTTCACTTAAGAATGTCAAAAATTCGCTATAGCCAATCATTTCGGCGTTGAACTCTGTATCAGTCGTGTACCAGCTATCAGCAGCATGACCAAAAACGTTACGTTCACCTTTTTCATCGTAAGCAATGCTACAACAATAATAATAATACAATCCACATCAACTGGACTCGTGGCGGTTCTCCACAATTCGGTCGCATGGTCGTTTTTACCGCGCACGTGTAAAATGTCGAATGAACTTCCTCCTGAGATTTTACCGGAGCGTTATACTACGGGGCTCTTCAAGAAAGGCGCAACAAGAGCACTCCGCCAAAGCCGGCAACGCACTGGTGTCTGCTCGGATGTTGCGGGTGTCCATAAACGTTGGTGACCACTTATTATAAGGTGGCCCGTCTGTTTGCTGGTCTAAGTTATAACAACAAAATGCTGTCGAAAACCATAATGAATGAGTAACGTATGTCGCCCACTTCAGCCTTGTTGAGCGCAGCGCAGGCCGCGTTGATCCAGCACAGCAGGCCGTCCTCGTGCGGCACGCCGCAGCCGGCGGCGGGCGGCGGCGGGCCCGCGCCGAACCGCTGCGCCGCCGCCGACACGCGGTCGAGCGTGACCACTTCGCGCGCGTACAGCACCATCAACGCTTCTATCACAGTCATGTGCGCGCCCTGCAACCACATATTATGATGCTTTAATTTAATGGCCAATTGTATAGATACACTCGTGGAACTCTAGCAAATGTGTTCGGAATACTGGTTTCAACGGATCTCTAAAGAATCAGTGGGAACTAAATTCAAGTCCACCAATGGAGTGGAGTTCTAAACTTGGGGTCCTATGACAAAATTCTCCAGTACATCGTGTTCAGAAAAAGGTTAAGAATCACAGCTCTCGAGGGTAGATACAATGTTACCTATAGGGATAACTCTTTCATTGAAAATAAAAAAGCGACAGAACGAGCCAGCTATCCCCGCTAAGGGTCGAATGAACAAACCACAGCGCGTCCCGAGAGACAAAAGTACGGACGACAACAACAGAAAAAAAACCACAAAGGCAAAATACAGCTAGGCTTTACGGTATCCGATACAGCTCGACGATGCAACGATACATAGTTGAGTTGGATGTAACTGAACGGGCAAGTACTGTTATATCCCAAGCCTAATCGCAGTGGGTGGGTTCGAGTAGACATTTCTTACGTCGCCGGCGGACAGCCTACGGCCGGTTTAATCTATCGCCATCAGATCCTCTCGCGGATAAACACGAAACTGCAATCACGGCCCGCTCTTATCCGCCCACCGCGATGTCTATTATGCATTATTGCGCATCAAACGCTTGTTCTAATGAATAGGGGTGATTTGGTATTTGGTAATTGAAGTCCTTCGTTTTAAGATTAACACATAAACATATGTATACATTGAACGTTTTTTTTTAAATTATTATATGGAAGTAGCAGACGAGCATGCAGTCCAAATGATGGTAAGAGGCTACTGTCGCCCATGGACATTTGCACTCGACCCCAGATAAGATTAGTTTCCTAACATAGTCGACAACAGATGCGCCGCTACCCCTGAGGACTGAGCTGAAATGCCTCGAAAATGTATGTCTCCCGTACCACACCCTTCAGAACAGAACACAGCAGCGTTTAACACTGCTATTATAAAGCAGAAATAGGTGTGGCGGTGGTGCCGCCGGAGTCGAACCACAGAGGGTACTACCAACAATAAAGTTTCTGCCCACTGCGATACTTATGGCCATCTTTCGGCAGTTATACTCTCATAAAAGTCATCAAACACATATCTTTGCGTAGTGAAAGAGAGCATACTTTGCACAAGCAGTGCGGTACACTTACCATCTTGAGGGGATTGGTCTGTATGAGGACGGTCTCGGTGAGGGCGCAGTCGGGCGGGTCCAACACCTGCACGCCCTTCCGCGTGAGCGTCTGCAGGATGTTCCAGTGGTTGAGGCTGTGGTAGTTGGGGTCGGAGTACATGTTGGCCAGCGCAAGGCAGTACAGCTCCGCGTTGGCCAGACCGCCCACTATAGGCGGTTTCAGGTGTTCCTGATCCTGTAAAAATGGAAACAGTTTCTTTATTAATTTCTCCTAGTTACCTTTTTTTTCTATAATACGTAGGTACTCAAATCGTCTCTAGTTGCAAAAACGTTCGTTACAATAATTCAGTTTTTTGAACAAATACTAATGCTATATGTAATATTGAATATTCTATCTGGTCAAGTCACGACGTCTGTAAATACATAGTATACCTTAATGCGTTACGAAATTATCTTCAGGAATGTCGAACGTAAAAATCGTAAAGAAATAACATAATTAATTATGCAAGTTTAATGAATTACGTAAGAGAATTATAAAACTATGCAACATTGTCATATTTATAGTGAATAGCACGAGTAGAAGCGATAGTGACGGAGCACACAGCGTAGTGTCTTCGGCGAGCTATATTTCCACACAATAACACGGGTTCAATTGTATCTACTCGGATGTATTCACGAAAACCCAGTCAACGTACAAAGACGTTACAAAATCCATTTTAGTGAATTACGTTTTAGATTGTATCAAAATAAAAGACATATAAAGTTATAATGCAAACAACGGACAGAGAAAATTGAATTAAATTACAATATAAAACTGAAAAGGAAACCATGAACTGAAGCGACAAAAGAAAGTGGACACAACAGACTAATCTCTCGCGGCGGCGAATTTATTGCGTTCATAAAACTAAATTAATTAAAATGCTTTTCCAGTTACTTTTACAATTACTTATATGTTAAAGTCACGATATAATATTCGATTGGATTAGCGCAAGCGCACACTAGGGCCCTAGCGGCGGCGACTATTCCAGCAGCTTGTGATTTCAACGCAGTCATTCGAACGCTCAATTAACGAGTTTAAAAATCGCATCCGTTGTCACTATTGGTCTAATGTGAGACAGCGCTTATTATCAAATTGATGGTTAATTAAAAGAGAATATTGTGTTTACAGAGATGTCAAATTAATAATAATGTTTTCTTTTGTTTATGTGCTGGGGAAGATCCCTTTGGAATACTTGAGTGTCAAGAAAAGAGATCTGTTGAACCGTATAATAGGTACATGGAATACCGCAGTAGTTATAATAAAAAAATAATGCGAGTGAGAGAAAGATCGATGCGCAGCAGTAGAGTCGGGCCGCGCCTATCTTGCGACAGCCTATTCAGTTCAATGCTAGGTCGTTCGCGAACGAGAGCGGCTACTGAGCTGACGTTGACGTGCAACTGATAAGAATGAGAAGTATAAATTAGTTTGACCCACAACGTGAACACACGAGAGAATTTACGAGTTTCGCCATTCACGAACACCGTAACATTTTCTTTAACGTATCTATTCACTGATAAAATCTATATATGGCTTGTTTTTGCTAGTATTTTTTACCCTTGTTATGAACAAGTGCGTTAATGCTAGGTCTGTTTAATATACTCTATATTCATATAAATATGTTTTTTTTGTTAAATTTATATACAGGTAAAAGTATTATCAGACAGCTGATTGCCCCAAGATATTGCGTGAGTATTTCTTTTTTATCATGTTTATCCAAACAACATCGCACCCTTCCGACCGCTAGTCCGTCTATCATTATACTTTACAATGTATACTATACAAAATTATACTATACTATACTACATGTACGTACTATTATAGTGATAAGGTATTTTTCTGCGTATCGTCACGACGAAGATAAAGGAAGTTTGCATACGAGCGCACGGCTTGTAGCGCAGTTGGTTAACGGTTTGATTCACTGTCAAGGTTCCGAGTCGACGCCGGCCAGGTCCAAATGGTGAATCATTCGATTGTTCCGCAACACGACTTTAAGTACTTTGAGCACGCAGTTATATTATAAATCATGTCTCGAAAGAACGGGATTGATTTAAAAGAAAATGTGCAGTTTTAAGATAAAACGTAAACGGTAAGCGAAGGGTAGTGTCCTGCACACATCCCATTATCTATAATATCGGCTAAGGTATGTGAAATCTACAAACTAGTTAACCTTCGCCTTAAATCGTCTCATTTCGAAAGAACATTGGTATTAAATAAATAATAATAAAAGCCTTTGGGGATTACATATGCCATTTGTAATCCCTACTACATCTAAACTACTCAAAAAATCAAGATCACAAATTCACACGAAAATTCATTTTACACAATGTAAAATGTAAATTCATTTTACACATGTTTGATCTACATGGACATGTAAACGTTTCGGTATTCGTAACAACAATGTGATTTATACGCATTTTTCAGATATTGATTTCGTAATAAAACACCAAAAGCGTTATTAGAAATGGTAATATGAAAATCGAGGGAAAAAAATTATTATCGGTGTTAAGGTGTAGATTTGTTCGTGAGAAACCTGAGTTTTTAGGTCACATATAAAAAAGTACGTGATTATTACTCCTTATTATAACAGTGAAACATAATTCGTGTATTTAGAACTCGTGGTAGTTCGCTTTCAAAGCCCTTCAAAGATTTGCCCTTACATGGTTAACCCCTGCAAGCGTTATACAATCGTTTGCGTGCTTAGATAACTTAGTTAGTCGACCCTGACTCTTTGTTGTTATTGGTGAAAAACCTTCGTTAAACTTTGTCGTTGACCTTCATATCTTAAAAAAATGACCGACATTCTGGTTTCTGAGGCCTGACCCAGTTAATAAAAAAAAAAAGAAAAATGTCTTGGCACACAGTTTGTAGAAAAATAAGTAAAAATAAAAATAAATAAACAAGTATTAATATAAAAGAAACAATTAAATAACATGGTAAGAAAATACCTCGGGTTCTGCTGACGCGAGATCATAACGTGACTTCACGCTGTTTTCAGGCGCTGCCCCTCCCTAAGGTGTAATGCGGGAGTTGAGAATCACGTAGACAGAGTACAAGAATCCCGGTGCCATAAGATACACACGCACGCGAGTACGGGAATCGTTTTAAAAACTATGTACAATCTAGCGAACGTTCGGCTTATCTTTATTGCACATTTACACATACATTACATATATCACATCAATTATGTGCACGTTGAAAAAAACCCTCCAAAAGAAATTGCATATAAATCGCAATTAAGTTCGTCGAAGCGCAGCGGAGCAGTGCAACTTCCACTTTACAATTTACACGTCAAAAGGCCATTCATTGTTGTTACCAGCGTAGTGCCGTAATAGTCTGTTAGACGCTGCCATAAGAAGAGAAATGTTGGTCGTATTTTGTGTCTAAATGTAGACGATAAAGGCTTAGAAGTGGAATAGCTGGTAGGACTACACTATCTGTCCCGTTGTGCGTGATAAAATTCTACTTAACGGTGTGATATTTAAAGGGAATGACTAATATTGCGTCACAGACTTAGGAGCGTTTAGCGGCCTCGCCGTACCCTGGGTGCGGTCAACCGTGTGACGTCACAACTCAAAACATCGCGCCACTGATATAATTTCATTGCTTTAATTAAACACGTTACGAAATTCATGGCTAATAGTAAAGTATTACTATAAACAATTCATAGTGAGACTTATTGATATAATTAATGTGGCATACCTAAATATAGTTGCAACCCTATCGATCGTTTTCCCCCGCCAATTCAAGCTACATAGATAATTGGGGTGAAGTTTGTTGCCGTCTTATATCGATTTAAGATTGACATCGATACAAAATAATGTTAACAAATAGTAAGCACGGTCAATTATAAGGCAACCATTGTTTCTAATATTGGATCGAGTGACATTTCCTAGAAGCGAACTTTGGTAGCATAGCGGTAAGAAGGCCTCGTTGTTGTAGTACAAAAACAAAAAACAAAACACTCGACTCTTGCGTATTCCCTTGGTTTCTATCAAAAGAAGTTCACAAAATCCAATGGTTTATTCGAGTGTATTAAGTGTTTCGCTGTAGCATCTTGCCACGTTCCAAACGGGTCTCGATATCGTCATTGTATTCGGAACAGCTTCAACGGTTAGAGGTCGACACGACATTGGCAACAACGGTTCGGTAACCGCGAGAGACGATATGCGAACTATTATTACGAATGAACACGTCCATCCATTCGCAGTGCAAAGTGCGACGCTTTGGACAGAGCGGTTACGCGTGAAAACGGAGCGATTGAAAGCACCGGGACGTCTATTTCGCTATTGAGGAAAACACTCGAGAAATGATAAGAGACAGTGACAAATATATTATGGATGACTACAAAGAAACTAAGTAATCAAATGCAAATAAACCAAACAGGACTTCCCTTTCTAACTATAAAATTCTTTTTTCAAACGGTCTTTACCGGCAACTTTGTAAATACTTAGTAGAACTTTTTCGTAAAAAATTTAAATGCTTCATGAATCGCTCGAGTTCGAGGAGTATTCGAAAACCCTTCGGAACACATCGGTGCTGACCTTGCGTCATGTGCGTCGTCATGTGCCCTTTTCATAAAGGGATGGAATCTGCTAAATCCTAACACAATTCCTTAGCTGCGACAGCTAAAAGCCATACCAAACTAAGGTCTAATATTTCTAGAGAGTGGAACAGCTCAAAGCTCATAGCCATTTGGTCCTCCCACTGAAGAGACAGAAACGGACAAAAAGAAAAGAAAAAATAAATAAATAAATAAAAGAAACGTCGCACAAACGTGTAGGAAGGTGTGCACGATTCGCGAGTTGCCCGTGTTCCGGTTTCTAATTTAGCGTCCCAGTTATTTAATTAGATACATAAAAAATATGCTCTGCACTTCTGTCACACGCGGGTTCTATCGAATTCGAAGTGGAATTTGAACACGATTATCGAACGTTCTTGCGAAACTTATTTTGACTACTGTAGAACATTGTCGTTGCCACAAGTATGACGTTTATTATTAGGACAATTGAAACATTGGAAGCTTATTGTAATTTAGTAGATGTATTGTGTTTTATTGATATTTGACACGAGACACAAAACGTCGACAATACGGTAGCACAATGGTTGCAAATAATAGCATATCTGTCTGCACGCAGTCTGCAAAGGCATACCTCACTATATAACATTATGAATGATCATGTCTGCTTGTAAAACGTGTAAACTTTCATAATAATACTATGATATGATTATTGATCGTCGAATCAGAATAAATTTATTGTTACGTTATAAAAAAAACGTTTTTATGCCAATTATTATTTAATCAACTTACGTAATGATATCGTGTCGTTTCATTTGGTTGACTTATGAACGTCTGCTGGCGCTGATACAAGCCGCGGATAATTCTTTAATAATCAAACCCTGTATATACCTACGATATATATGACAGTACTATTTTCGAATACACCTTATCTACCATACTGACAGTCTAGTAGTGTAGTAGTTCTGGATATCAATTTCCCGCTCCGAGGGTGTCAAGTTCAAATTCTTGCACGCCGCCCTGATTCTATAACTATAATACCAACTGCTGTACGCTGAATGAAAACATCATGAGGAAATCTACATACCTTGGAGTGTTCATTCTTAGACGAAGCCCGTATCGGACGGTGGAACGATCAATAAATTGACCAGGATGACTCATCACACTGAGCGACGAATACAAAGCAATGCTCATTTAAAATCACAGCAGAGGCGAAATGGGGCCTATAAAAAAAAGCCTAAAGGTGCAAGTTGAGCTCTCTCAACTATTTGTACTGTACTTTTTGTCACCTTTTCCTAATGCTTGAGGGTACGCCATAAATAAAAAATATCTATAATAAATCGTAGCTTTGTAAATCAAGGACGTCAAGGATAAAATGTGAAAAGTTGAGTTCGATATTAAAGCATTAGAAATGGATCAATTTTGTCAACTGGCTATATATTTAACACATATCGTAGCGTTAAATAACTTTGAAGTAAGTTCTTGAAATATCATAACTCATAAGTGTAGCTTCTGTGTAATAGATCGATTACCATGCAGGGCGGTGAAATACTGACATATCAATGTATAACAAATGGTCATAGCTTAGCATAGCAGAATACCATAAAATGTAATAGTATAATAATATAGCGTAACAATCAATTGGCTTTTGCCTTTTAAAACGTTGGTACGTCTTGGAAACCGTGCAAGATTTTAAATGCGGTTTCTTATTAATATCTCAATAAGGAATGTTTGTCCACTGGTTTGTTTTTGTTTACATTTCTGTTCGTCACGATTATACCACTAGAACAATGTATGCGCATATAAATTGTAATCAATGTAAATAGCTTATGTGTATGCACTATTGAACAGCTAAAGGCATTTTTTCTTTTATAAATAAAAAAATCTATCAAGCATCGTTGTTACTGCAGACAAATGAGTTACGTGATAATGGCATCTTACACGAAATAACCTTTCGGGATGACAGAGATAGCAATAACATGCAATTGTTATAACATTACTTCCTAAAATAGAACAGGAGTGGAGCAGAGAAATTAAAATGTATATATAAATAAACAATACCAATGTTATCAAAATCAGTGCATATATGCATATTTTCATTTATAAAAATTTGTAGATGCCACTATTTTATAAAAACGCCTGACGGAAACCTTTGAATTCATAGAGATACACAATAAATGGAAAATCTCGTTAAAAGTTTGTGGTATAAACAGTCAACTTTTCACATCATCGCTTGCCTACTAAGAGCTAATATCGGAAGAGAGTGTTAGGTATTGTCGTAATAGAATTGCTGAATGCAAGCAAGACCAAGTCATTGGCCCGAAGATCAACTTGAAGCGCCTCGGTCTATCTGCTATGCACTCTTCATCACGCGCCGGAAGACGGCGTTATCTCGAACTGGACGTCGACATGGCCCAGACTGAGCTTGCATCGGCATTATCAGTGCATTAGTATATAACACGTACGCATACGTATGTATATAAATATAGACATTGAGATACGCAATCTTAGGCACGGTCGGCGCTTGGAGAACGCAGGCAATTTAGAAGACCCCGCATAAAGACGAAGTTTTCTTACTTGTTGGCGCCGTTCTTAAATCTTCCCGGTTAAGTTATGTAGAAGTAAATCAAAACCTTTCATTCCCAATAAACACTACACGAACTATTGCGTTAACTAAATATAAGCCATCTAAACAGGATAATGAAATGGAGATTAAAAATAGGTATAACGCACATTATAAACGAGTCTATAGAAATCATCCAATTCAACGCGGCACAATATTTGGAGAAATAAACAGAAAACCGGTCGTCGCGGAAATACTTTACGCCATTGAATTACCATCTCATTGACCATGAAACCCTCATTGTAATATGCGTGTTCTTCGACCAGGGCTGTCACATGGCGATCGGTCATTAGTGTCCACTCCTAGCAACTGTAAAGCAACGTTTATAGAACTTGATAGAATTTGTCAGCCTTTTCAAGTGTAACGAAAAGTTGGTAATAATATTTTATTTTATTTCAATCATCGTAGGATCATATTAGATGATACATAGGTACACAATTGTGCTATTTTTTATTTCTATTCAAAATGAAAGTGATTACAAATAAATTTAATTAAAACATTACTTAATTATTCTTTTACTAATCCTTATGATCTTGCGAATAAATTGAGGTATTAATGATCACGAACAAGAGTTAAAAAATGCTGACAAAATTAAAAACGGTCATTTCACTTAGATCAGGTAATCTTCCAAGGCCGAGAAAGAGTTACTTAATTATGTCACAGGAACTTTACACAATTTTAGTACAGTTAACATGTTAACGTGAGACATATGAAAATTGTAAATGAACAGTTGACGATGCAGCAATTGTGTCAAGTGCTTTTAAAGTGGCCACCGTGTTCCAGCCGCCGTCAACCCCGGCCGCGGGCCACGCATTCGACGCGACCTCGTTAGCTCTCACTTTTATCTAGCACGACATGATCGTTGCGTTTCGGGTGTTTTTAACAAGTTTACGCAACCGCCGATTGGATATAGGTACATGCATACATACACATATCCAACACATAAAGATATTGCGCAATTCAATGTGTGTGTTATGGTAACTGGACAGCCGATAGACATGTATTATACGTACGATATAATGCTTATATACTTATTTTTATTAAACCCAAACTCAGAAGCAACAAATGTACTTATCACACATATATTTGTTCTGGATGGGAATCGAACCCGCGATCTCCGATTTAGCTGTCAAAGAATCCAGCCACTCGACCACGCGGCCAGTGGATAATTCGACTTTCGTCGTTACTCTCCGGTGGTGTTCCCAAAAGATTCGAGATAGCTTACCTACTGAAAATACCAAGAAATTTACAACCCGCCGTCATCTTACCTCACCCTTACTTAAGAATGTTGTTGGTAACAAACAACTACACAGACCACCTCGTGGTTGATGCACAACATTGCTTCGTGTTATTCACACACAGACACAATAACTACGATTTTGTAAACAATCTAATAGACAACTTAGGAAACAAATATGAAAAACATACTTTTGCACCGTTTTCAAATTAGCGAGTGTTCATTCTATTTATGAAAAGTAATAGTAAATCCAGTACATACATATATATATACGATGAAACATATTTTATTGCGACACGTGAAATTAAAAAACTGAAGTCTCTTCAAAAAGCGTCACAGACACTTTTATGCTAGTACCCCAAGGCAGGTCGACATACGAAAAAAATCCGAGTGGATTACTTCAAAACATAATTTCTTCTACTTGAACACACCAAGTTGTCTGCACGAACAAAAGCAGAGGAAAACTCGTCGGCAAAATTTTTTCAGGGTACATTTCATTTGCACTCTCACTGTCGGCTCATTTGTAAAACTGTCTGCACAATTATAGCGGAATAAGTGTCCTTTTCGTTTCCATTTTGAAGACTTTTTGGGATTAACTATTTCGATATGTAAAATACCTATATATAGCAACAAAAAAAGCATTTGTTAGGAGATTCGGAATGGGAAAAATTTGTATCCAGGAGTAGGAATACTAATTTGGATCTAGGAAGTGGTATAACACCTGAATATACCCGGAACCACCAAACGTACCAACAACCAACACGACGTACGACTTACAACGGAGCACCTCTATTACTCTTACAACGGCGATGTGTTACCGGTTTTATTACAGATAAAGAAAAAAAAGCTTTGTACGATGCCATTATAAAAAAATACAGTTGTAGCCGGCGAGATGTTTCGCGTATAAATCTTTATAATAACTGTTATATAACATCATGTCATCTTGTATCACATCGTGTGACTGTGTGAGTCGATGATATAAACCAAGTATGCTATGTTGCTTTTACCCTTGCCCCGCTAATTCCCAACAAAACCACCCAGACACTCCGAAACAATTCCAAAGGTACGCTTTTGGAGTGTAAGCTAAATCTCTCCTGTAAGTTGGGGTTAAATACCAACGAGTCAGAGGGAGAATTTCGTCCTAATTAGTCGAGTTTCAAGAGTCACGCGTGTCTCGCTGAAAATAATTGAACAGCGGCGAAAGTGCAACAACAAGACGACGCGGCGAGAGAGGAGACACGACAAATCGCGCACCAGCCGACGCCTGGCCGCCGCCCGCGGGTCAAGGGGAAAGGCGTCGACGATATTTGCGTTTCCTTTCCCAATTTCTTTCTCTTTCATTTTATTTTTTCGCTATACAAACCGCTCGCAAAGGTATATTCCAAACGCTACTATTTGTCTCAATTGAAGCTTTATGATCGACACCCTGAAATATAATATGCGCTGTTAAGCCCTGCGCCCACTGAGGCTATTAGTCGCATGTACATTCGACATGCGCTCACCGCAAGCGACATTGGGCGACTGAAAATGTTCATTTCGTCTCCAAATGGATTTCAAAAAGGCCGCGTCTGTTGATGGAATGACAAAAAAAAAAGTTTACCGGTGACAGGCGCCTCACCGACATTATTTGTTGCCGTATTGTTGCTTAGCCACAGTGTGGGTTCTATACTTAGACATACGACTGGGCGACACCTTCGACATGGTACATAAGCACAAGACAACACAAAGAAAAGTTTACTAACCAGCGAATATGGATTATAAAATATTTTCGAAAATGCAATATCACGCAATATAATCCAACGCCTACACGTTCGAGGCGATCGTTCGAGAGTTCGCATGTCTCCTCTCGATACGGAATGAAACGAGATGAGGGTGAATCATAGCGACATCCAATCCGCGCACGGCGCATTAAGACTGCGGCTGGCTCGATGACGTTAGTGATATTGACCTGACGTTGGGTCATATTATGAGGACTCGAGTGCTACGTTCAAAATTCACGGAACGAACACGTAATTCTTTTAATCTCAGTTCGCCATTAATCATAGAAACCAAAACATTTTGACTCACAAGGCGAGATAAGGCTTGCTTTTAAACTGTGCAATAAAGTTTTGTTTTCAACATTTTTATTCTCTCACTGCTGGAGTCAACTCTCCTCACACAGCGAGACGGTGTAACGCCATAGTCTACTACTCTGGTCGGCTGCGGATTGACGGTCTTCAGATACCTCGGAGAATACTATGAACAAATCCAAAGTGTACAGCATGCCTCACGATGTTTTCTTTTACACGTGTAACAGTTTTTTTATTTATAAAATACACGTAACTTAAGAGGTATCTGTAGCTAGAGTGACCGTGGGGAGACCGAAAACCAAACCACTAGGCCACACGCACTGCTCAACAACAATACAAATCTAAGATAATGTACTGTTGGTACATCTTAAATCCGATTGCGTCCTCTTTTTGTTTACATTATCAATTTCAATTCGATAAATTACCGCGTCCGCTGTAGCCGAACGCACAACAAAGGCATTATCAACAAAACTGTGACCGCAACAATGTTATCTTAACGAACGATCTTATCTCCGGTGGAAAGCTAAATAAGCTCAAATCGAGAGCGACGCCGACCGTCGATCGAGAACAAAAGCTCGCCGTTTCCCCGAAGGCGGAAATGGCGGCGACTATTTTTACGAAACGCCGACGGTATATTTACGTCCGATTTTAAACTTAATACCCTTCGCTAAACGCCAGGCGAAGCGCAGTGTTACGTGAGCGAAGGGATATTCAGTCGCCACGTGATTAACTACAACTCGTAGGACATTTGTATGAAAGCCTCGAATGGCAGCTAAATTTCTAGTTTAGATTGGCGTTATCCTGCGAATTGGCGATACGCTATGAGTTTTAATGCAGTTGCCTGCTTGCCTATAAGAACCATAGTTTAACCAGACAGAAATAATAATAATCATAACAATAACAAGGTTTCCGAGTTCTTACTAACACGGAAAATAAACCTTGCGGCAATTTACTATTAATATGTATGTTATAAATTTATTTACATAAATCGGTTTTTTCACATTAGGCCGGCATTTAGCAAGTCTAAAATATGAATGCATAAAATTGTGTATGACATTTTAAGTGATATGACATTTTGAGTTTAATTTTAAATTGTAATGTTATGTAAGAAATTCATTAGATTTAATGCATTTGCAACATTTCTTTTATTAACGATAGTAGTTTTGAAAATGAAAAACTCTTAACGTCACATAAATTTACTTCCAAATTGGTTAATTAGCTGGAAGCAAAATTTAATGCGAGCTTATATTAGACAAAAGCGTTCCTTGGGAGTTATTTCTATCGCCGCGAAGACTGCGATACTGTCGGGACAGAACCAACAACCAACAGTTATAATATGTTAAATGGTACCTTTGAATTTGTATAATATTGAACAAAAATAAATACTATTTATTCGGATACCCACGCCATACTGACTATTCTCAAAACTCATACAAGAATAAGCTTAACACTTATGTACCTCATTTAACATTCATTGGTGATACAATTCAAACAGAGGTGAACAGCATGACGTCATTGTTTAAATAATAATTCAAACAATTGCGACCGATACGCGATGTACTCAAGACGGTCGGCGGGCAGACCGCGTGGGCGTTTATTGAGCTTTTAGCTTTTAAAGTGTCGTAATAGTTTGTTATCGTCCGAAGTGCTCGTACTTCTGACGCGTTCGGAAGATTGCAAGCGACATGTCAAGTTCTTCGACGTCAGATGCCGTGAGATAACCGCACAGCTAACAAACTACAATACATAGACAAATGTCTGAGTACATATTATTAAATAATTGATAGTTATACCCAGACCCAGAATATTGCTCATCGGACAAATCATCACCACTGCACTAAAGGAAATGAACCAAGTAATACTGTAGATTGTAGGATAATGTTCTAACCGGCACCACAGTTAATTTCCGTTCATTTTTGTCAAAGCCATTTTCTCAAAATTCGCAGCTTCTGCATTTGTCGTCATTACGTCGTGAAAATGTTTCGTCATTCAATATTAAATGTCAATGCGAGAACACTTCTGTAATGTAGGCTCTGCCGGTCTCACCGCAGCTTCCGGTGCGGTGGAGTAAAAGTATAGTGGAACGTAAACGTGACACCCTTGAACTTGCTCATTGTAACAATTGCCTGTGCGCATTTGCACTAAGTAAGACTTAAGTAAGAAAGAAATGTTTACACGTTATTACAACGATCATGTCGAAATCGGCGCATCCGTGAGAGATCTACATAATATTAATCTAGCGAGATTAGTGAGATATGTAGCGCTTGGCCAGCACGAGAGGCACGGTGCCGGTAACATTCGAAAGCGTCCCGTTGTGCCACCGCCGCGCCTACATTCCGGAACAGTTTCGTGATTCCAGACACGAAACGAGGGGTGTTGTGCACCGTCCACTGCGCGGCGACACGGACCGTACCCAGTTACGAGGTAATAATTATGTATTACGACTAAACATGTATCGTGCTAAATAGCGGCGCGCCCGAAATGCACACCGCCGCCGTGTGCTGGCTCGCGTGATGGCCCCGAGTAACTGGATCGGATCAATACAACGGTTCAGGCCCAGCTTGAACATTGCGAACGCAAACGGCTCCGGTTACCTACGAAACGTTTATACGATGACACGTTTGCTATTTGGTATTGGTAGACTGTAAAAAATACAAATATTTGACGTTAAGAACGAAATCTCATTCGTTTGGGGATTCCGAAATGTTAAGGCAAATACGCTCTCTGTCATTTATATGCCTGTAGTAGAAAATCTTAGAAAGACCAGCAGTCAATATTTGCACAAAATAATAAGAACGTAAGTCACATCGGATCAGTGATAAAGGAACACAATATGTTAATACAACAACACATAAGATTAAAACTTGTAAAGGCTGCAAGATTTTTTCGAATATGGACAGATGTTTGGACCGATCGAGCTCTTTGTCACGATGACAATATTGTTTTTTTAAATTGAAAAGACAAAACAATCATACATATTGAAAGATTATTCAGCAGGCCAGTTAAAAATATTAAACGTAACGCAATTCCATCACGATGTATACAGATCCAATAAAACATGAAAATGCAACGCATTGTGTACCTAGAAATTAAAAAGTAAAATGAAACTAAACATCAGAGAGATCATTTAGCACACAAATCAATAAAAAAAAAGCAAACAACACTCTCCATTCTCAAAGCATACCATCGAATGCGGATGCCAATGCCACACACGGCAACGCGAGTTGTTACGGGCTCACGATGCTATTCAAACCGATTGTACTCCAAAAAGAGCGCGAACGAATTCAATGGAAGTAAAAAAAGTATCGAGCGGTACGAAAACAAAAAAGGTTTCGCAAAGATAAAACCAAGCTTGCAGTACTGGAGTACATGCACATTACAAACGACAACAAATCGTAATAAGAAACAAACACCAAAGACACAATACGGTCTATTCGTGTTAAAATGAGACTATGAATGTTTACTGGCGAACATGGTGATAACGTTATCGAGTGAGATACGTATTGTAACTGTTTTCAAATTAAGAATGAGAGAAAGTAAAACAAAAAGTAAAAATAAATGCATTATTTATTAAAATATATTCAAGATGGATCCGTAAACGAAGTCAAGTAGCATCAACGTAATGTAGACGTTAGCACTTGTACATAGAATGTATAGGCAAAAACATATTTGATAACATTCGAAACATTATGCAATATGCACGCCTCAATGACTACTCGTCGATTCCCTTTGATGATACATATTGAATAATAACTCTCAGTTGAGACGACCCAAAAATGCTACCCGGTCGAAAATTTCAGGTTAAGACATAAAATATAAATCTTGCTCGATTTATAAATATCCGCTCATATCTTTCGCTTTGATATCATATTGGACGGTAAAGTACACCAGCTGCATCTGTGTTCTTTATGAATATTACGTATACTACATAATATGTATGTACGTACATATTTAAACCTTCAACCTATGGCAGTTCGAATACTTTACATGTAATTGTTTTAAAGTATATTCTTGAAGGTTATAAAACAACCGTTTGCCGAACAATAGTGTCAAGAAATCAGCGTGAGAATTTTTATTACTGTTTAGGGTCAATGAACTTTTATCGCCATGGCCATTTGCTTAGTTGAAGGCGTAGCAAAAAACTTATCATAGATATTTGAAAAAAAAAAAACATTATTTGTAGAAATATCAGCTCTATTTAAAAAGAATTTTTGTCATACATAAGTTCATATTCAATACAAGAGAAACAGTAATAGGGAAGTATCGTTTTAATAAATCAATTTGTAGACGTCGGATTCTCGGGAAGTGCATTTTCAATTTAAACCGGTGTATAATACAGGCTGTAAATTCAATTGGGAATAGCGAAGCGCAATATGAAATTGTCGCTTTGTATGCATTCACTGACCTCATGATCCCTGTAGAACGGCTCCTGTAGATTCTCCGGGACCCTGTTGTTGAACGCCTTCGAGAGCAGCCATTTGATCGACGCTCGCTGCTTCGACTGAAACAAACGCAAAATTGTAATCAGTCTAATTTCCCGTGAATATATTGGCAATAGCGTATCTTCGAGACTCATTCCGTTACCCATTTCATATTCAATTTGTCATTTACGCGCGCGTAAACGAAAGTTTCCGCGTGAGAGAAGCGTCAATCTCTCTAATGGAGCTGTGAAAACACCTTTGACAAGTAGAAGTTGACATAGAGACATAGATAATGCAAACGACTCTTGAGCGTTCATTGAGACGACTCAAAACGGGTCGATTGCGGCAATAATCGCTCAGAAACGCACCAGCATTATGGCCACGTCCGCTTATTGATCTCCAAGTGGATGTTTGTTTAGTCCTTGTTCTAAATTACTTGTGACGTCTGGAGATGAATACCATGTAGTTTCTCATGTTCTTGGAAATTCATGAATTTCCAATTTAGCACTTTGCATTAATGCATATTTCATTACAGCGATGTAAGGAAGGTTTTGAAAATAGTAAAATTATCTATTTCTTTTATCTTGAATTGTATCTATACTTATACTCAACTTATTTGTTTTGTGAATGTCAAATATTATATTGACAGAAAATATAATTGAATATTTCAGTAATACACTTCTTCAGATTAAAACTTACTGACAGTAAATTGTATTGTTGTGATGATCGTGTCATGTATAGCTAAGGGCAGAATAAGACTTTAAAATAGCCTTATTTAATCTAATAAATAGTGAAAATGATATAATATCAACACGTAGTATCAGAGCAATAAAATCCAATACATAAATTCCGATAAGAAATGTTACTATTATAAAACAACACAGATTTACATGCGATATGGACTTAGCGATACGCACGAGACCGAAGATTACGTAATGATGAATAAATGTCTTATTTAGGAAAAACTCGTAAGAATGTCATAAAATTGGCAATTCCAATACGCGCGGACAACATTCCACGCAGGGAAACATCCATCTACGGGTTGCGATGTAATATTTGCAACAATGTCAAGGTCGCGAATATAACAATGCAAATCCCTATCAATGCATATTACTGTTACCGTAATGACGCGCGATGCATCGAAATGCACAATGAATTTTATGTAAAATTATGCAGCGCCTGGATCTCGCTGTTATTAAATATGAATGAAGGATACATTTGGTGCTCGTACAAGCAACAGATAGAGGCTTAATATATTCTAATGCAGATTTTAAAACTTAACCTAAAGCTGTATAGCATTTCGTAATATACAATTATGAGTCGACGAAGAAAATTGAAGGAGTAAAGACAAACAAAGTTGGGAAGCAATCAATAACGGTCTCAGGGCTGAACGCCGACAAATCATAAGGCAGAAAGGTCGGGCGCGTGCCGCCGCATGCCGCAACAGATAAAAATAGGCCGTTGCAGAGACACTCCCGAATAGGGAGCCACTTTGGACGAGAGCAATCAAAGCTGAACATCATAAACAACTGACACTACGTCTATTTAAACGACTATTGATACCGTCTTGTTGAGATTCATTCACTAATGCGCAGCTAGCTGAAGTTGTTAAATTGCTGAATAGTTTTCTTGTTGTTGACGATATCGAAGTGATTTTAAAGGAATAATTCTATCGAATGAATAGAAACGATTTTTTAATTATACAATAAAATGTGTCTTTGAACCGTTTTCATTGACGGTCTATGAAAAAAAATATCAATGAAAAATGTTAACTCCATTTTGATTACAAACTTTTATTATAGCGAATAACTCGAAAAAAACGATGTTAAATGATTGAGAAAAGTGAATTCAAACAGACAAATGCGGGTACATACACTTTGCCGACGTCAGAAGCGTCATGATCTAAACGCTGGCTATGAAGTACTTTCATACGCCAACCTATAACATATAATAAGTGGAGCGGGCAGGCCACTCTCTAAACAGAATTCGTACTAGTTAATTGTCGGATAATTAGCAGTATCGCCAACGGACATTGAAATTTCACTCTCTCCTGTGCTTTGGAAGAGGCCTTCATTAGCCTCTCGGTCGTCGCAGCGGAAGAATGCACTTCCGCGTTCAAGCACTGCGTCACTGCCCGGCATCAAAATTGCAACACGCAAACAACACTAATATTACGTTTACTGCTATTAAATAAATGGCTATTTCAAGCTCAAATTTTATTTTTGAACATACATAACTTCTCGTGTTTTACAAGCATTTTCTATTGAAATTTTAACATATGTAGGTATATCTCCTTATATTGATCAAATTGAGTGTAAGCATTAGCAATTCAAGAACATTCTAACAAAATACATTTGATGTACCTATGTATGCTTGTCTCAAATGTCTTACAGAAAGGCCTTTGTTTTTTTGAGAACCGTCAGCCAAGAGGGACTTGCATAATAGGTTTTTAACTAGACGTGAACAAAAGCTGGTCACTGTACGCTGATCGCCCGAACAAAGAGGTGTGCAACCACCCGCGCTGGCATCGGATGTCCTTACCATATACAGGCAGGTTAATGAATCCTGCAACCACTTGACCTGGCTTAGTTTGCTAGGCCAGTCATCTCTATGTGAAAACCCTTGATTTGGATATAACGAAAAATAGGGGTGTTCCAGTAGGAAGGCCGTACACCAAACGTCAACGATTCGTGACGGTAATACACAATGACGAATGACTCACGTAAACAATTGGAATATCACAGGGCTCAATTGCCGGACACATCGGCGTAAACAGTAATTGAGAGAAAATTGCCAACAATGAGTGATCATTGAAAAGGTCAAGGGTTTGCGAAACATTCGCAGGCGGTTAGCGGCGTGAAGTCGACGTGTGGAAACTGGAAAGGCGCGTTGGCACCTGCGTCCCACGCGAGCGGTGAGGTCGCGCGCCCACGCCGCCGCGCCGCCTCCGACGATTCGGATCCAGCGCTGATTTATGACCAATTCGAAAATCCCGTAAACTGGACGCAATTTCCTGCTCATAACAAATTGCATTTAGACGATGTGTTGAAAGTGCGTTCGCTTTCTGATTTACTGACGCAGTTAATTCTGTATTCGATTACACTGAAGATTAATAACAACATTACCTTTTCCATTAAAATTTGTAGTAATTAAGGATTTCCAATTAACCGCTTCCCATAACTATTTGTCTTCTCCAGAAATATGTAAAAATCTAATCGTCTGTAATCGTGTACTCTGATGGAATTGGAATTTTTGGAATGAAAATACCTAAACGGTAAGCTCACAAATCGTTTCAACATCAACAGCGGCCTGGTTTAATTAGCGTTATAATCTATCATAAGATGCGCACGGTTGCTCTCTCCGCGGTATTTAATAGGCAGGTACAGTAATGGTGGACGCGGTCGGCACTGCTGTCCATATCTGTGATCGGCGCTTGCAATGTTCCACGTTTTAATAATCCTCATTTTTCACGTGAAAATTCCTGTCATAACCCAAAGTACGCTTAATATAGCAATATTAAAGAAAAGCTATTTAAAAAAGAAACAACGAAAGTAATCAACTAGCCAGATTCTCCTAAAAGATGATTTGATGATGCTTTCGCTCAAAAGAATTCCGTTTTCAAGGTTTCATAAAGCATCACAACAATAAACGCACATCGGTCGCGACGTCGAAGCGAAACGGAACAAGAAGTGATTTGTCCATTACCATGTACGGAGAACGGGTCGGACGAGAACCAATAAGAAAATACCTCCACTCCTCGATACGTAGCCGTTAGCATCCAAACAACGTTCATTATATGAACCTAAATTGGTCATCACATGCAAGTCGACTCTAAACATGGATGATATTGATTTTGCCGCGGTAATCCCATTGAACGAGATATACACCTTATTCGGTATGTAGGAAACGTAATATCTGGTTTCGAAATAGTTCCAGTAAGAGAATATAGCGTCAGATGTCACAATACACAATGTGAACGTGTTCTGCATTTATTTTAAGCTAAAAATAAAAATAATCTTATTGACAATTCAATGTAGCAATAGCGAAAGGAAGTAGGAACTTCGATACGAATACTTTACTTGGTTCGATCCTATTGTGCATGATAATGTTTTTGAATATTTAAATCTTTAGAAATACGTATTAGTTGAAAAGTAAAATATCATCAATAGCAGTGTGTATTTTTAAACGGACTGTACAATTTCAAGGGCAATTTTAGGAATCAAAGCAAAACGCAATATCACAGCTTTCAAGCCTAGTGGAACTAATAGCGACACAATTAACTTAACGGCACAGGAAGTGAGAGATGATTAGACTTGCCCTGAGTCATTCGGAGATTGCAATTTTCGATGCGGCCGAATAAATCGATAAAGCTGTAGTTAATAGTTGTTAAAAAAAACACATTTGTCCGAGAAGATTAATTACGAAATCAATTATAGGCAGTAGAATGATGCAACGGAATGTAAAAGCAGTACCATGCAACAGTAGACACTCTTTTATAACCGAAGGATTTAATTACTTCGAATAATGTAACCCGAAGTGGATTAACATAATGGAACATAAAAATATTAACGCGCCCGCTGGTGCGATGAAGTCATGTTGAACGACACATGTAAACATTATGCCCACACAGCCTCGAATAAAGATTAACTTAATGGCTTAGGTAAATTGAGTAAACATTGCAAAAACGCCGATGTGAACGGTCAGTGTCGATTGACAACGATGGAGCAAAAGAAAGGTTGGCGATTACTAGTATCATTAAAAAATTCTCGAGGGAAAAATGAGGTCGCTTATTTTATAACGACAGTAAATCGTTTCATACTCCGTGCAATTTACACGGATGATTGTATCACGCGCGGACGGAGTGATGAGTGACGGACGTACAAGGCAATGATTGTGGCCTTTAACACTAAGCTGAACCTAAAGAAGCACTATCTCAAGTTATATAAGGAGCTTTTAATGCCTTATAAAGTTAACGATATACATTACAAGGTACGTATAATAAGTGACATCCGAGACAGAAGTCCTTGCGAACATAATAATTAAAAATCGATTACACGAACATCAAGAAGACGTGATATCATTATATGTTTAACTAAACATAATTAGCAAAGCGATGATACTTATATGACTCTAAAGACTTTAAGACTGAAATTCGCCGTCGCCTATATCATGCATGTATTTAATAAGAAAGCTATAAGATTAACATCACATTCAGTTTCACTTTCATCTAACATGTAACTATCTAATAAAATTAACATTAAAATCGTTATTTATCGATACGCAATTCACATTCATTCGGTTTCTCAGCGTTAGGTTATCTGCGATGTGCCGTGCGAGCCAGTCCGCGGCCGCCGACTGTGCGACCGATCTCGGTGAAAGTGAGAGAAGTCTCCTCGACAGCACGCCGACGGAGCAAGTAGACGGCAGCTAGTATAAACATTTCGTAATCGTTATAACTGGCAACGCTAACACCGTACGCTCGATCGATACCTCCGGTGACACACTTCATCATTACCACCAACATTGACGATTGCGTCACGCTTAGCCAAAAAATATTGACAATTAGACACTAATATCAACCGTCAATTGAAACTGGAAACGAAAGTGCATGAAGGATCGCTGTGGAAGGCGACATGTTCTGTACGCTTGTAACGTGAGTTATATTGTGAAGGGAGCAACTAGTTCTGCGCTCTGAATCAATTGATGTAACGTATGTATAAAGAGCTTCAAAAGTCGGCGAACTACTAATGGTCCATACTACCATTGTAAGCCCACACACGGTTATCCTTATACAGAACGCAAGCGACTTTGGTATTAAAATCAAAATTAAGTTGTTCGAACGCGAACTACGATTCCATACCTACTGTGTTTCTAGACCTGTGCCCAGCCGTGGGACGTAAAAATTCTCACCCAGACACAATAGCTACATTACATCATTACACTTTGAAGACTGATCACAGCGCATTAACAAATAGCTTATTGTTTTCTAATGGTA
>DWQT01000213.1:0-26544 GCA_018244895.1 Myscelus amystis hages | reverse complement strand
TCTTTTAAATCAGCCGGACCCACCAGCATTTTCACCCCTTCCCCTCCCCACCCCCTTCCCAACCAGCCAAGGGTGGTTTCCAAAACAAAACGCCCCCGGGGCCCCCCCCCCCCCCCCCCCGGCCTCGCCCGCCGCTGTATCGATCCCGGCGCCCCCCGCCCCGCTACTCCAAATCAAATTACAGGAGCAGAGCGCCGAGCGAGCCGGCGTGCTCGCACCGCTGCCGCCCTCTACCGGCGACGGTTTCCCTTCTCAACTCGATCAACTTTGTATTGCCGTAATAGTATTTTAATTCTATTGGCGCGCTTTTGACTGCAACCCTGTAATGGCTTGTTTGCAAATTAGTCGCACGTACCGCTCGCGGCCGATGTGGCCTATTTGATTAACGTTACAACGAACATTAACGTAATTAATGTCAGCGACTCTCTAGTCTAGATAAGCTGTGTTTTAAATTTATACACAACTTCATTTTATTAGATAAAATACCGTAATAGTAATACATTATTATACCAATGTAATAAACGACTTTATAATTCCTTAAAACATACGTTTAAGAATATTTAAAAATCAGTCATTAAATAACTTTCCATTGAGCGAATTAAATTTTTATGATATTATTGGTAACAAATGTTGTAATATTGAATTTGCATTGTTGATTTGTCCTAACTCAGTATACGCGTTATAGTTGCACATAATTAATTATTATTATAATTGATGCAGTAGGAAGTTGCAATGTCTGTTTGATATATTTATGTGAAATTTTACAAAAATATGAGTATAGAACAACCGTGCAATTTGGTGGAATGCATTAATGCATATATACACCGTGAATTCTTGCGAGTCGGTTCCGCTCTCGTGACATCTTGTCCGCGCTGCCAACAAATTAGACCTATTACTCATATCGAAGCGTGTCATAATAATCTTGTGTTGAAATAACGGCGTGATTGATACGCAGCGTGGAATGTGCGTCAGCTAAAAATGAACGTGCATTTCGTTTATTTTATAGCGTTCGACAATAAAATCGATTATAGCATCGAAACGAACGCGAGGGGACGACAACCGCTCGGGGACGTTTTAATGAGGGAATGCCGTGTTGCCGAGCCGGGCGAGCCCTCCGTGCATTTGTCTCCGCCGAATAATGGTAAAGCGTCGAAAGGATATTTATCAAAACGCACGGTCCTCGTTGAGTCATTTTGTTCGCTGGCCCATCAAACGTTTAACTAGCGACTACAAAAACACACCGAAGTGTTCCGTTTTCGCGAGGAAAGTTCCGAGATTTGTAATGCGACATATACAAAAGAGCCTACATCAACGCAGAGTGATGGATATTTTCTGATACATGGTAAATTTGTCGCTAAATGATGTTTGCGTGTTCTATGATTGCTATGTGCATGTTCCTGGAGCGCTGCCAACGATGTTTAGACACGTCCGCGAGCTGTTTCAAGATTATCTTTTCGTTCGGACCGCAGTGATTCATACCGTTTATTGACTCCGACGTTCTCAGCTGTTCCACTGAAACAATTGCACCGATAATTCCCAGTTAGCACTGCTCTATTTCTGTCGAGGCCGCTAAAAGTTTCAACGGGAAAAAAATCGTGAGACTTAATTTGATCATGCGAGTACCCTAAATCAGAATTATAAGAGAGGTTGGATTCCCGCCAAATGTTACTTTGTTTCCAACTCGCTGACTATAATACGTAACGACCGAATCGAAGTACGGTTTCCTGGTAGTTGCGAATAGGTTGTACTTACGGGAGCGCCTCGACTCACTGATTAATTAATTAGAACAAAAGCGATCAGTATGGGCGCGGGAACACGTGTAGTGAGTGTCGAGAATTCGAGATTAGCGACGCGATATGGAGTGACCTATGAGGGTCGTGACTTGCGGGGCGAAGCGGCCGCACCGACCACAGAGCCACCGCCCGCGTAATCTAAACGAGTAGAGATGGCCCAATGAATTAATCTGATCCCCCGTTCTTACGGAATGCTTCGACAATGAAACTTTCTTGACCTTATATAGAACGGTCAAATACGTAATACTAAGTCCATGTGATCTAGTCGGATAATAAATAGTAATACATTGATAAAAACAAAAATGATTAATTTGCGTTTCTACATTTTATTAATTGAGCTTCGGTGTTTATTTGTTGTTTCGACATGCGGCCCTCGCTAGTGCCAGCACTCTAATATACACCTAAGACGCCACGCACGTACGACCGCACGGAGCCACTTCGAGCGAACACAAATTGCTTTTGTCCGTATCGAACGTGCGATACAAGTTGCAGCAATTATTTCCTCCTTATTGCGGTTGACGGCTGATCGGCTCACAATGAGCGTCTTCACTTAGATAATTATAATACTTCGCTTTGACTATCCCCAGGTGGATTGGCATCGTGTCAAGCGTAAGCAAATTTGCCGTGCGTTCAACCAACTTTGTTGTAATCAAATTCGCTTAGAACTCGTTCCTTACAAAACACCTCTACCCGACTGACAAACGCTGTAAATGTATTGTCAGCGCTCGCCTCCGGTGCATGAATACCTAAATTCTAAGTGATTTATGCATTATGACTATCCAATAATACTATAAATAAACAACTGGTAATCATTGCAGCTATTGTACACATGCTTTATAATTATTTTCGTTTCTAATACAATATTTTAAACGATTTCCACGCGTCTAAGTATTACAATCGATTAAGAAGTATTACTAGTTAACAATGTTATTGCACAACTTGGCCTAGAAGTACAAACCCAGAAGTAACATTAAATAAGAGCTTGTAAAGGGTAATGAAAAATAAATGCGTAAGCTGCTACTAACAGATAAACGATTATTCTCTCCCTGATCCCTATTCGCTTCTAGACTGTGGACTGTATCATAAAAAATTACGTTATCCCTTTGTAAAACCCTATCTAATCAAGTTTGTATTAGAAAATGCGCGGCAATGTTGGAAATAATCAGTTATCGCTGAAACAATTTTCTTATGGTCTGATTTTTATTTAGTTATCGTGCGCCGCCATCGCATGTATTAAAGCGGTACTAGGCGAGCATAAAACTAAAGAGAACAACGATCGGGCTTAATAATGTCGTTTTTACTGGTCGCTCCGCGTGGGTGCATTTGATATTCAAATAAACTCGCTTATCAGATGATCTCTTCAAACATCGGTCCAAGATGTTTTGCTTGTTAAGCCCATGTATCCCTATAAATGAACTTCTGACATTTTAGTTAAATATTCTATAGACACGGATGTAACGGCATATTGTGTAACAATAACAAAAACATTGAGTTATGTGAAGACTGTGACTTTTATGGAGTCCTGGTATATGCAATACAATGTTATAATGTTACTTCATTATAATTGTTCGGATGTAGATTGTATAATTGATTTGACCTTAAAATGTGTTGCCATAAACATCTTTGATTGCAGCGATGTCAACGTGTCACGTTACTTAGACATTAATCACGTTCTTAGCAATATTCTAATAATTACTAACACTGCTTGGTATTGCTTTTAGAATGCTTTAAAACTGTGCCGCAAAATATACTTGCTGTTACAAATTAAATATGGAAATCCGCTGAATTCTGCATTTTCAACATTTATTTAAAATCTCAGATATTACAACATTAATAATAGCAAATTCTGAAGCGAATTTTAGTCACGTTTAAGCGAGTACCAATTATGGTTACGTCTTAGCACATTGTTGTATTTCTAGACTAAAATTATTCTGTTCATTTTATTACCGGTTTAAATTCCAATGCCCAGAGCGACCGACCGACGCTAGACATCTATCGAGTTTCCTTTGGAAATGGGATATCTTCCCGCAGGAAAAAGTTGCACATATTCATTTCTATTACAAGTACGCATAATATTATGACACATTTTATCGAAACCATAAAGCCCTGTCTAAGAAACCGATTGTAAACTTACAATAGAACCAAAACATTACTGCGTAGGTAGTGACGTTTCTTATTGCCGAGCCAATATTTCTCGATGCAATGTTGCAGAAAATGTATGAAATAGAATTTTTGTGAGGTTAAAACAGAGAAATATCTCGACCCAGAAACACCCATATTTAATTTTTCGTCGAAACAGAAGTTAGAGCTGTTTCGTGGAAACCAATTGCATGCTTATACATTATATTTAAATACAATAATTGCTTGTTCAATAGGTTTGCGACCTTTTGTTTATTACTTTAACGTCTTGTTTAACAATTACAAACGCTTTGTATTCGATTTTATTCAATGTCCGAGAACGTAACAGTAGGTACACCACACAGACAAACAAGCACAATGTTATTCGTTGAGAAGTCTCGATAAACGAGTTTATTATTGCTATTCTGGAGATCACAATAATTGACTGTTGAGAAATTAAGCGATTAATCGATCAGATATCGATTTTATATTTTCACGCTAAAGCGTTTATACAAATTTGTCTTACTTTGCTGGGATTATGCCGTTTATCTACACTTTGTTTTATCTACGTATATTTTTGCAACATTAAAAGAGCGCTCATGAATATTTTTTAACAGCTGTCTAAAAGTTATATACAAATGATTTAGTAAATGTGACACGGACATTTTGAAAATCGAAATTATTGAAGGAATTAGGGGTAGATAGTGTTGCCACTAAAATATGAATTTAATAATACGAGTAGTTGACGTTCATTGCTACGTAAATGACAATTATAAATGATGAAAAGCAAATATAAATTACTTTAAGGGAAGCGTAATGTTAATCGTATAACTTTAATATAATCGGTTAATAAAAGGAATTATTTAAAATAACTTCAATTTTACGTCAGTTCTCACAACACTGAAACCCGACTGGCACGCTATTGAATATAAAACATCAAACTCCATCAATGCAAAGAGGTGAATGGACACAGTATAAAATGAAGTAAAGAAAACAGCAGTACTTAAACGAACAGCAGTCAGCCATAACCTGATACTTCGGCGTGAAGCAAGCGACTTTCTCACGCGTCAAACAACCATCGGTTATGAATGTAACGAGCCAATACGAACCGCCATAAAAACCTCTAAAGAGAGCCACTCATAAATAAAATGAGATTACGGTGAAGCCTAATAGAATTCGTGATTATTCACGTTCGAACAAGTGCGGTGCGGGCCCTCGGCTTTCGTGGAGTTCTACTATATCATTTATTCTAAATGGATTCCGCTTCGGCGGCGAAAATATAAATATTATAGATATCAAAAGAAAGATCAAAAGTGTTCTCGGATGAACAAGATCGAGGGGATGGGATCGAGGGGTTTTATGGGGTCCCCGGACGTGTAACTGTTTCGATACGGCCGCGCCGGGCGACGTACCGCCGGATGTATCGTAATGTTACACGAATATGAAATTCAGTTATTACGTTTTACATAATGGAAATCGCGTCGTCGCGGCGACACGCGTTAAACGCAATCCCCACCTTGTTTAGCGTCGACGTTGGAAAATATTTCGCGCAGAGCCTCGCCGACGAAATTATCGCGAACAACGGGAAACGGCTCGCCGAGATAGACACCCGAGTGGATTGTTCTCGTGATTATGTTAATAATTGTGTCGCAACACGCGTTCAGATTTTCTATTTAACCCGCGTTATTTCGGCAACGGGTAGCGCTTTGAGATTTCTAAATAATTCACTATTTACATGGTGCAATGCATATGAATCATTCCGCCGTATTTCCAACAGGTTATTTCGAAGTTAAACAGCTTTAGACGTCGGCGTCGGGAACGGACATGTGATCCGAGTTTCTCGTATGAAATATTACTTTATGTTCGTGCTGTAATTACGTGGAAGCGTGCAAGGCGCACGCTAATGCAGTAACCTGTCGGCCGAACGAGCCACAAATCAAGTCGTCAGTGATCTCGCGTACTTATATAGATAGTAATAATCAGTTGGGATCAACTAATTATCGTTCTCTGTGAAAATCGTGCTTTATAATAAACTAGCTGACCCGGCAAACGTTGCTTTGCTGTATAAATTATAATTAACACCTCCGCAACCCACCCTTACATATGGAATTTCGTAAAATCCGTTCTTAGTTGACCTCTACTCGCCGAAAGGAATATTGCTACCAAATTTCAAGTCTCCAAGTCTTCTGGTTCTAGAGATATAGTGATAAGATATCGCTGTAAATCTCCTATATATATGTATATACATCAATAGATATAGATATGGATATACATAGATATAGATAGGTATAAAAGATAGATAAGAAGATTAAAATGTATAATAACCGCAAGGAACTTAATTCTGCGTACTAGGAGATCATAGCGAAGCATTAGCTTCATTGCTTAATACCTGCTTTTGTTCCTTAATAGGTGTTGGGTTATCCGATACGTTAATAAGTTATCGTGTATCTATTACGATAATACATTTTAAAGGGTCCGTTAGCCCTTCCATCGAACAAAGGGGCCTCTTCGAGTGGAATTACTGAGGGCTGCGCATCGTTTGTATTATGTTTTAGTAATCAAAAATTAATAATAATGAGGGACTTGCTGTGAATGGTCTGTTGTTTGTGATTGTGATTTATATGAATAATTCCATTTCATTTCAAAACAAAGCAAACTTTGTGGCGGCTTAATATTGTAATATTTTATGATAATCCCTAATACGTTCTCGCGCGGATGGCATACCGAGCGCCCTATTTCCTTCGGCAGTAATATTAATGAACGCTACTCATGAGAAACGAATTTATCAAGTAGTCATACGATTCATCGCCAAATCTATCGCGGCTGTGATAAAAATACATTATATAACGTTCGGCCATGTGAAGTCCCGGATTTGATTCCCCATTATATTAAAGAATAATAATAATATCTTAGGACAATTTCACACGCGGCTATCTGATTGCAATTTATGGTAACCAGACAGCTGATATACACACATATATTATGTTTGCACACATATACATTTGTTTAAATGTGCTCATCACACAAATGTTTGTCCTCGGCGGGAATCGAATCCACGACCTCCGGTTTTTCAGTCAGGGTCTCAACCACACGACTACGAGGCCAGTAATTTTCAGAATCCCTTGTTTTGTTTAATTTTTATTACTTTATATTCTCTAGCATGTATTGTTAAGCGTATTCATTTGATTTTAAGGGATACGTGTCGTATCTGCGAGATAAAATGTTATATTCATTTTTCATTGATTGATTGTTTCATTCATTCGTATGTAAATAATAAATTAACATATTCATTTCGTATCTAGCTGTGTATTGAGTTTTTGAACGTTACTTTTGCGGTCTATAAGTAGTAAGGTATTTAATGTTATTCAGTAGAAACGCTTTCACAGAAATGTTCTTTCGGAATATTTAATATCGTCTTAGGGTTTGAATATTCTAAGAGGATTAAATATTCTAATGCTTACCATTTATTCAGTTGTATCTTTATTGCGCTACAGAAAATTATATCATTCTGTTTTCACAGATCTGTCTTTATTACCGGATTAGTTTTATGTGACTACGCAAATGACTGAATATAATGAAACAATGTTAATAGAATATTGTTTAGTATACCATTGTTACACTGTGGAGTGAATATATTAAGAACATTATATTATTAACACTACTAATATACATTGTATATTAGTTGTGTAAATGTATTTAAAACAAAATAGCTGAACGCAGTATTGTGCTCGCAAACTCACACGGTGAAGAAAAAAAAATATCAATTTAACTGCATAACATACAACATACATTTTTTTCGAAGTGTTTATTAGACATAAGCACATTGTTATAAAGCTCTTTGATAAAGGAAAACAACACCGTCCTTAGGAATGTTTCGGTTTTTTGGTTTCATTTACTCAATCTTAAATGCTCTAAAACGTAACGCAAAAGAATTCGCATAAAGCCCTATGTCGAAATGGAAAGCTTTTTATAAAACGATTTGTAATTTGTTTGTAGAAGAGACAGCGGGGCTGCGCGCTTCGTTTTGAGAAAAATAAATGTTTGAATAGGGCTGTCCCTTGTAGCTACGATTTAATATTGACGCGATGTGAATGTTGGGACAAAGAGAATGTACATAGTTCAAGTTACTGACACGAAATAACTTATCGAAGGTAATAGTTTCTTTTTTGGTTTACTCAGGACGGTTTGCTTGCGTTATATAAAAGGATCTGTATATTTGTAAGAAGGCAATAACCGAATTTGTAACGGCCGTACCTAATTGTGTTTGGTCAATGATACCCGAAATATTGAATTTTGATTGCTTTCAATTGTTAGTATAATTGAAGGTGGCGAGGTGGCAACCCTATTGCGTTGCGAATGGGGACCGAGGGGAGCGTCGGCCGAGGGTCGCGAAAGCTGCTCGCTGTATTGTCCAAATTGTTTGGAGCGTTCAAATTCGTCACACGCACCGCTTCTCGCCAAATGTTGGCGTGGACTAATAAAACTCGCTTTTATTATCTGCATCGTTAACATCAGTGTCGGTTCGTAGTTCGTGTGAACACAATGAAACATCTATTCGCTATTAAAACATAATTCGGGTTTAAAAATAGCTATTTCGTCAAATATTTGCTGTTATTTCCCGACACGACCCCTGACCTACATGATGTTGACTCGGAACGGGAGTGTTATTGGTGTCCTTTCCAAACGTATTTGTTTGGGTGTTCAATACGATTTGAATTGTAAGTTAAATATCATGTAATACGACGCCTCCGTGTATCCGACCAGATGGGATCAAGGCCAAAAGCTTCGCTGTCACGCAATAAAAAGATATCGTACTACCATCCACAATTTTATGCTGGAGAATAAACATCAATTGTAATAATGGACTATTTGTATTCTTAAGAACACGGTTGATATTGAAATAAGAATTAATAATTTTATTATGAACATGAAATCTATTACATATTATATATCAGTATTTTTCCAACGCTTCCATCGCTTACTAATTCGCGGCTGCATTTGTATAAACATAAATAGAGAAAGGAATTAATTGCGAATTGATGATGAGTTTTTTATGGCCAAATTCGCTGAAGCACTGGCAACGTTATGGTATTACCGCATTAAAAAGAAAACGTAGATAGAAAAGCATAGGGATTATAAACATTTGAAAAAGGAACGAATTTTAAAAAGTCAAACTTAATACCGATCGTTGTATGCGTGTAATTTAAATGGCGGCGACGCTAATCGGACTTGTTGCGTTTGTACATTGCTTCGTCCCACGCGTTCCTGTTTGTAACAGTCTCATGCGCCCTTATCTCGATCGAATTTTATCGATAATCTCATTATAAACACCCGGTAAGCGGTTCATTATCTCCGGTGAGATACCATCTGTTACAAAGTGTACGCGTAAGCTTTTTCATAATGTAAAATGTAAGTCGCATAGGTTTTGTAATGTTCATTATAATATTGAATCGGCTCAAATAATTGCCTATACATTTATATAGAAATCTTTTCAAGTATACTCAATATAAAAATATGAGTCGTTAACCTGTCAATGACAGTTATAGGAGAGTGTACTCAGGCTTAACGTTAACGCAACGTACGTAGCAGAATGGTATTAAAATTGTAACGATTAAAATACATATATCATATCTACAAAATTATCATTCGATCTGGCAATAGAAGATTGTGTTAGTTTTAGAGGCATCGTGTATTTCACTACCACACATTTGTGAAAATACGTTAAACACTCGGTAATGTTGGAAGACCAGAACAATTCGCATAACACAGATTAACGCGAGACAATACCAGTGTCGGGGTTCAAGAGTTAAACAACGGGGCCTAAGCCTCAAGACTGCAAAGGGAACAATGGACACTGAAAGAACGACTAATTAGCGCGGCCCTCGGCCCCGCCCGCGAATATCGCTGTAAGCTGAGGCGTTAACTCTCCAACATTATCTCGTGTAATTTATCCCACAATCTCATCGGGTGTAAACCTTTCATTATTCATACGAGGATAATTCTACCATCGTTCATATTAAAATGCCTGAATTATATATTCTCTTCGTGCTAGCTTTAATTAACTTGAAGCGTATTAATTAAATCCAATTAAATTAAATTTATAATTTAACTACTCAAACGCTGCGTGGAACGTACTTAGTCCCTTATGAATATGTATTGTAAAACAGAAATTATAAAGTCAAAAGTATTTCTATTTAAAAGTTTGATTGATCGTAATGTTTTTAACCTTTCTAACCCATATATCTAAGGCACTAACTGGCTGTAACGTAATAAAGTGAAGTGAAGCGTTATGTTTTTATTAACTTACTGCAAAGAGAAAACGTTTATTTGTACAAATAAGTAATAATCTAAGTCTACCCACATGTAAAAGATTTTAAAAAAATATGAGACTAATGCAAATTTGGCAATTTGCGAGCTGTAAATGTAGAAACTAAAATTGCCAGTTTCGTGCCTGATATAGCGCATTAAAAACAATAACCAGTAACCCCGGGGCGCAGGTACATTCAGTTAGATAGAACAGCGTATGTTCGTAGGTACAGAGTATTAACTGTGCAAGTTCCTTCCATGTAATTTATGCTACAAGCTCGTGCATAGCGTGGGATCCTGGTCTAATTCCGGCAAGTCGGGCGAATCTAACATTGAGTTGGCGATGTCTTTACTGTTGTTATTGTAAACTTTGCTGTTTTACATTTTGTACTAATCCTCAAACGGTCATTCACTATTGCTACAATTTGCCATTAAAGAATAACCAAAGCGTATACACAACAGATCCTAAAACTATTTTTATATTAGCGAATAATACTAACATTGCCTTTAGACATTTGTGTGTGAACTGTTTATTTCGTTAAAGGTCCCTATGTTACCATACAGATTCGCAAAGAGAAAAAATAGGGCAAATAACCGCTATGTGAAGCATTATCTGTCGAGTAACAAGTTTCACAAATGTTACAGCTCGAACAACTACATCGATAACAGAGCGAGGCGAGAGCAATTTGTAGTTGATAACCGCACGGATATGCGACTAATGTGACACCGCAAGCGATCGACCACTCACTCCACTCACTCCACTCACTCCACTCACTCCACTCACTCCACTCACTCTACTCTCTCCGCTCCTCTCACTCCGCGGTGATTGATGCGTTCGCGTCTCGCGTTATCAGCGCCGCGTGCACTCCGCGCGCATCCATTGTAAGTTTGCACAATTTTCAAAACCAAACACCGCTGAACACTTCTCTAACCTCGCAGTGTATTCGAGACCCTGGCTACTAAACTACGTCATTTGAAGACCGTTCGCTATTCGGGTGTAATAAAAATATATCTGCATATTAATTGACTACTCTGGAATCAGGAATCAGGAGTTATCCAAATCATTATTTTTATCTTTATAAAACATTCGTATAAATCTGTATCCCGCCGAGTTCTTTCTGTTAGCCACAAAATCCACAAATAACAAAGGCACGGTAAAAAAATGCCACACGCGCAGTGTGTTTTTCAATCGATTCGTAACGGGCGAGCGTAGGAACAAAAACAATATCGTTGCGGTGAACGAGAGCGATTAACACGTAGGTTTAATGCAGTGATATTATACCTGGCGTCGGCGTAACGTAATAACTTGCGTTACAAAACGCGAAGGGAAATTATCGCAGTACAAATTGCAGCGTGGTTAGAAAAATAGGGTGTCGTGTTGTCTCGCTGACGATGTCCTGAGTCGAACGGCTGCGACGAATCCGACCGTATTATGTACTGTAGCTACGGTGTCCTACTTCCAGTTATTTAGTTACTTACGTGTGTTCAGTTGTGTTGCTGACTAAATACAATTTGGGCCTTTTTTATTCGTCCGTTACATGATGCCAAGTGCGCTAGTCGAACAATAATGTTATAATTCATATTCAATGACATTGAGAAGCCAGTGTGCCATTTCAAAATAGCTGTGTTTTCTCAAGTGTTTCTAGTTATTTACACGATGCTAAAACACATACCCTTTTAAGTTTTTGTCTGACTGTCTTTCTGTCTGACCTAATCTCGAAGAAGATAAAAGATATCATAGGACAACATATTGGCTCATTTTTAGCCCGAAAATTGCGAAAATCAGAAGGTCTTTAAATAATATATTTCCTGTTGAATAATTTGAAAGGATATTACTAACTCATATTAATTGTTTAGTAAAAGCGGTGAGGATTAAACCGTTCAACCACATTCACAAAACTAACGAACCGACATTTCGATTACGAATAAATTGTACAATCAGCAAGAATGTACGAAACGTTAATAAGTACAAAGGGAATAGTTTCGTCCTGCTCTCTCAACGTTCAATCGATATGGATCTAACCCAATTCGCCAAACTACACACGTCCTTCAGTCCACGTAAGTACACAACAAATACTTTATTTAACTCGAGTGTGAAATCTGATGGAGATTGTATGTCGTATTTGTATTGGTGTACACTTTAATACGTGGTTCATAACGATATAAAATGTTAACGTCAAATAAATTTAACGCAATGGCACTTTTATTGGATGACGCAGCGCGGGTTCGGGTGAGACGTTTGGGTTTTGAACTTTTTACAAGTAGGCACATGTTGATTACGGTTTCCGGTATCTCTTACACTCCATTGTGTGCATTGTTCGGATCGGACGGACGACGCACGTTCTCATCCGGCGCGGGTCGCTTCTCGGAAAGCTGGTTTCGGGCACCCTACATTTATCAGCCTAAATCAAAGCCGCTTAAGCCGGCACAGACGCATTAACAATACTGCAAAGTTACAGAACTATTACAATGGGTCGTTTACTAATGAGTCTTCAAATTATATCATCATTATCTGCCTTTGACACGTCATGTTCATAAAGACAATATTACTAAGCAGGAAAGTATGTAGAAGGAACGTGACTTTATTTAATCTTTATTCAACAAAGCAAATAGTGATTAAAACGACTTAACTTCATTTACGACTCGTATTAAAAATTCATAGACAATTGAAGCTGATGTTTTTTATTCTCCGAAGTTTTAAAATGTTCTCGTGGAACGTGTCCTTAACGGGATTTTGCTTATGGTTTCATTAATTGCCCATAATGCTTTTCATTATAGGATATGACCCTTGTTCAAAGGGGAAACAATGAATGGGACAATGGCAATAATCATTTTCCATTAATAGTCACATTGCCTATTTTGCAAATCAGTGTTGGATTTGGAAAAGGATTATATGTTTTCATGAGAATACACGACGAATCTTGTAATATATTTACTTTTCTCTTTGTTGGCACTCTATTTCTTTTTCGCGTTCACGAAATGTGATGTCCTAATTCCTCCCTGCGGATGGGTCGGAGTCTCGCTGCTGAGATTACAATGTTAATAGATGTTTAACCCCCTGAGCACCAGCCACGAACATGTGTCCATAGAATGCTCTGCGCCGTTTAACAAACGCTAATTGAGTACACGTATGCTAATTAAACGTTATCGCGACGCTCATTAAAATACTGTTAGCTCCGCTCTATTCAATTATAACGACTTCAAAACATTTATAAAAGACCCACCCCTTTGTTTCTCTCCACACAACGCCCCTCAGCGTGTACTTTATTAAAACAAATCTTTTACAACGTCGCATTTCCTCCGGCGCAAAGTTCCTGGTCGTGTTCCGTTCGGCTCTTGAATAATGCTTCAGTTTTTCTTATTCAGTAAGTCTTCCTATAACTCAAATAACAAAGAGCGGGCCGCGGTGATCCCGACAAAAGAATATGAGAAATATCTTCGCTCTACAATACGAATCGCATCGCGGGGAATATATCGGAAAAATATTTCTTGCTCCTCGAATATCTGAATACATAGTTAAAATCTCTTCGTATTTTATCAAACGGAGAGAGCAAACAGTGTGAACGTACAAAATATCGCCGGGGGCGATGCGAGCGCTGTTTCACTATTTTTCTGAGAGCTTTATCTAATCTGTCACTTTGCCGCATACTTATGTAACGATAGAAGCCATTCATTCATTTTATGTCAGCCGCTGTGATTAAATAACCTCCTCGGAGGAGTCTCCGTCATCTCGAGATTACCCGGCCTCTGTTACGGCATCGACTCGATTGTCCCCAATATAATATTTCAATTCGCAGCTCGCTATTATTGACATAATGGAATACTAACTGTGAGCTATTGTCGATTAGTTTGTTTACAAATAAACATTTTGCCGTCGAGTAAATTGTGTCGGTTCGGTACAATATTCCCGTGTGAAGTCATAGCTTTATTACCGTTATTAGACAGTATTACGTCACGCATGAACAGTGATAAGTGTAATAACCGATAATTCCCACGAACAGCGTGGGCGCGTCATTACTTATTCACCTGTTATTCACCTTTGTTCGGAGGGACTCGCTGACTTCCACCGGTTTATTTTGTTTACGTATTTATATCGGCAAAACTTTTTTCCAATCTGTACTATTTGTCATTGGGATGTTCAATTTATTTTTATACAGTCGATCTACTGAAAATAAATAAGAGTTGTGTCATTATAGAAGTAAATACAGTACAAGAGTAAAATATTCTTTATACGTATCTACACTTATTTTAGTGTTTAGAAATCATCCACTGTAATAATTTATTCATCCCCGTCGAGCTTCGTAACCGCCCGTAAAGCGCTCTCTAATTATCCGTCTGTTTCAACAGCGTATTACACAAATAAACTTTACGAGGCGTACGATCAAACATAACTTTTTATTATCTCACATGTTTCCTTGGGCGCACACACGTAAAGGAAAAAAATGTTTTATCACCACCACCCGCGCGGACGGCGCGTCTCTGGCGGACACATGTTCAATTACAGTAACATTTCTTTTATAATTGTCAATCGGTTCCTTTTATGCCGCATAACGTTATGAATAAATGTACATACTTCAATCGAAACCATACAGCAGCTAGCTGAGGTAACATTTTGTTATCCCTTCATGCATAAATGTTTGTGTAATAATTTTGGAAGCCATGTTCCTGCCGAGCCCCCCGCCCCCTCGCCGCTCCCGCGCCTCCTCGCGCCACGTTGCATCGCTCCCTGTCGACCGTCGAACCGTAGTCTGTACTTCTCTTTCTATCTTTAGTTTTATGAACACTGCGCGGCAAGCCCCAGAAGCGCTTGCTGCGATGCAAATGAAATACTAACCAACGTACATGAAGTGATTCCACGACGTTAATTTACATAATTAAATTTAATGTACTTACATAAATATTATCGAAAAGTTATTTTTAGATGGCAAGCATTACCATAATTAACAGTGCGGGCCGAATGAGTACATAATTATTCATGGTGATAAAAAAACAAGGAAGGTTAGTCTTGTAAATATAAAAACAGTTGGAAGTTTTAAAATGTTAAAACTGTCATCAGGGCTTGGTGGCGAAGGATTATTTGTGTGTAATTTTACACTTTACTCTTCCACTTAGTGAAGCGTGAAATGATTGCTGCCATGCGGGGAGCGTCGAGTATCGCGATTTGAATTCCGCTCGAGGCTCGACTCGATTCAAGTCGAGGTTCGTTCGGATACGCGCGTATTTGGTTCCGCGCGTAGTCGCTTAATCGCCAACCGCCGTTCAGTATTCGTGTAGCGTGCACTGGCGACGCTCGTTCTTGCCAGCGACCCGAATCGCGTTACAGGCGTACGGTACTCGCTGCTCGTGCGGGCAACGAATGCTCCGGTGCTCGTGTGGTGTGCAGTGTATGCTGATGTCTTTTGTCTCTTCGTAGGTGTGTCGAGGCGAGCAGTCTCGTGCGAGGATCGCCGGCGGCATGCGAGTGTTTTAGTGATGGTGCATTGAGATCGTGCCGCCGATCGTCAAGTGTCAGTGTTAACTATAGTGCCTCATAGTGCTGGATGGATTGTGTCTGTTTGGGATTGCCATCGCGAGTCACCGATAGATCACCTCGGGAACGGTAAGGACCATCCGTCTGTCTACTCATGTCATGTACTCATTATAATGCAATATTGTATGTTAGATCTGCGCAAATATGTGTACAGCTCTGTTTGTTTTCGGCTTGTGACTTTATTTTATTAATAAGATAGATACGTTTATTTGTACTTCTTGTTATATAGGGTTTTCTTATCTCGTGAGGCGTACGTAAGATTGCTAACACATTACTAACAAGATACACAGAAGTATTTTTATCTTTTTACAAATAAAGCTGATTATTTCCAATGCATATATTATATCATAAAGTTAGTAGATAAAAGATAATATATAATCTTAATATTAATTGCCAGCAATAAATATATATTACGTTAAACAGCTAAATTCATTGACCTTTACAATAGAATATATTATCCACAGTCATATTAATGAAACTATATTATTATATATTTTTATTCAAATGCAATATAGTAAGATATCGTAAGAGCAATCATTTTGTAAAAGCATGAGGCGGGTAAAATAAAGAAAGTTGGTATAGAATCCCATTGAATTATTTCACCGTTTCGAATATGGGTACAACTTGTGAGCCGATATTAATCTCTAGTAAACAAGTTTTTACTTAAATGTTCCAACTACCCACCTACTTAAAAATATTGAACAATAGATTCTATGTATTAATAAGGTTTCCTCCTTGCCAATAAGGTTTATCAACTTTTATTACTAACTTTTCAACGCGAAATAAAATATGTAAATTAAACTACCGCATTAAAGTTACAATGACCAATGGCCATTGTAACGAACGTCTATAAATATTCCATCAATTTAATTAATTAATTTGTTTTAAACTAACTGGCTATGATATCTATAAATATAAGATGAGAATCTTTATTGCAAAAATAAATTATCTTTAGATTGGACATTATATTTTCAATAATACTCTTCAAAACATAGTCATACTGTTAATTCGTTTTTTCTATGATCGTAGCTCACAAGTAAATTAATCTATGCGACGCGTTATGTTACCCTAGTAGCTCGTTCACACGCTTAAAGCATGTATGTATACCTACTTAGCCTTAAATGAAGTGAAGAGTTTCTTCTACCACCTACATACCTAAATACACTCGCAATTACCCTCATTAATACAATATTCACAATATACTGTTTAAACAAGGCTTCGTTCCGATAGAAAAAAATTAAAATTTTGAAAGTTAAAGCGAACAAACACCGAAACTCAATACGTTTGTTTTTTCCCCGTACGATTCCCATTTTCCTCGGCGAATCCTCGTTGAGTACACAATGAAGGGCAAACGAACGAGCGAGATAGGTCACAAAGTGTTCGAGATAAAACGAGACAACGATACAAAGTGCCCGGTCTCAGTTGGTTTGCTGCTTTTATTTCATACTCATATTTAATAACGTTCCTTTGTTTTCAAAAGAGAACCTTTGTTCTTCATAAAGTCTTCTTGTCTTATTACCATCTTCTAATAAAATACCGATTTATTTATAAAGTTTCATAGTCTAATGTAGGTTATGGAATATTTTATTACAACAATGAAAATGTTATTTATCAGGCACAAGTGTCATTCTATACTCACATATTCTAATATGTGAGTATAGAATAAATAGCACTAAACACAAGTTTGTACAGAGTATACAGGTTTTGTGGGTAGCTGGTTTTCTGAAGCTTTTTTCGATGTTTAGATTGAAATGAATCCGAAAAACTATTTTATGAATATTAAAAAGTTAAAAACTCGTCTGTCAGGCGGTTTAATTAGAACGAATACCAGGGTAGCAAAAACAGAGGTGTGCTGTCTGCTTTAATAATTCCATATATATTATGTATTTGAGATAATTAATAGAACACTGGTGGATGTATTATAATATAATTGTTTATAAACATTGACGTATTTAGTAACGTAGCTCGCTCGAAGCGACGTTCTGGCTTTCATATTGATTTATTAACCAATTCGCTTGTCATAAAATAATTACGGCCCATTACCTACCGAACTTCATTAAATTATATATCATTCAATCCAAATAATATTGTTGCGTAGCGTGGCCTAATTTGTTAAAATGAGTATTTCATTGCATTAGTAATTTCGGTTATCACAACGGACGCTAATATAGTTCTGTATTCCTAGTACCGGCCGCTATTTCGCTTTGTTAATATTATTGAATTGTTTCATAATGGTTTTACCGCACTGTCGAATGGTGAATTCATTATACGTAAAGCTTTTCACACTTTTATTAACGTTGATATATAGCAGTATCGCGGTGAATAGATAATTTATTTTGTGCTAAAACAATTTTATCACGTGTAATAAATAAATTGGAGAGTTTCGATTCACCGGTTGTTGTGAAAAGCGTAACTGCCGGCCGATGATAGTACATGTGATTTTTCAAGTATGTGTCAATCAATTTGTACGATAGCTGTACCTTTACTGTTAGTCGCCAGTTTCGTGCTATGGTGCTATGTAATACTCAAATTGATCGCCGGCTAATGGCGCATACGTTCGCTACACGACCGCAGAACTTTACACGGTAACCGCAGTAAAATGTGTATGTATTATACCCTATTAAATATTCGATATTACAGTAAACTAAATCTCAACTAATATTATAGATTCGAGAATGTATTTGTTGATTTATGTTTTCTCTTCCGTGCCAGTAATGTATGCTTGATTTTGCGTAGTATGCGCCGGGCAGTACATAACAGTGTTTTAAAATAAATATTATTTCTGTTGAATGACCAATAAAAAATATCTATCACCGCCATAAATACGATTGAATGAATATAAACGCCAGTATATTTTTTATTTATTCACACTGATTAGCAACTAACTTCAGACTGATGTTTCGAGACTGCAATCGCTGCAACTTCATACTGTAACTTTAAAAAAATGACGAATCTTAAAATTTCACTCTCATCATTTTTTCATAACGCGCTTAAAGAAGTATAAATTCAGATTACCTGATGGTTTTCTAAATTAGACAAAAATAAACAAAGTATAGGGTTATTTAAGGGTTAACAGTGAATAAAGAAAAGAACAGTCTTTTTTAAGATTGTACGATTACTGCTAATTGTATAATCAATGTGGTTACAAAAGATTACGTCTCTTGGAAAAAGAATGTTTCTTTCGCAAACTTTTACAATGAGATTACAGAAACAAAGCTTTGAAGTTCGAACGTTTTAGCGAACCGAAGTGAACAATTCGCTTCAAACCAAAGTTGAAACTGTTAAGAAATAAAGCAGCAATTCCCGAGTTAATCTCGGCCGACGTTATTGCGTCGCCGCGGGCTCCCGTCACGCTCAACTGGTTATTAGTATCCATCTACGAGATGACGAGCTCGAATACCCACCCAAATCAATTTACGCTCACCTTCTTCACAAAGAAAATATTTTCTCCCGAGTGCCTACGCAGATGGTTTGCGTTCAAGTTCACACGGCACTCCGTCTCCCTCGCAGACGCTATTAATCACCGCGGGGGAAAGGGACACGTGTACTTCATGATCTTTTCATTCGATCCTGAATTTGTGCGTGTATAAAAAGACGGCCGTATTCTGCGATACAGGGATATCTCACATGGACGTAATGCGCATAATACATGCTTGTATTTGGATTACGAGTTCGTTCTGCTCTCCGCTTTGTGATCTTCAATGTTTTTTTTTGTCGTCTTGTTTCTTTTGACTGTGAAAAAAGACTTCGCTCGGCTTGTGTAATGTTTTTTTCGCAATCCAAATGTTCGCGCTTCGAATGGGTCTGATTGATCGAACGTTCGATTAATGTTCGATTGTCCGTTGAATATCGAACTCTTGTTACGTAATAATGATAATTTGCGCTCGGACAGTCCAAGTAAAGTTACCCGTTAGTCGGTAGCGAATCGCAACTTGTTGAATCGCTTGTAAAGTTTGTAACGCGTTTTGTATGCTAGCACGCGAACGGCGCGGTGTTTAATAATATCGTTTACCGTTCGCAATGTTCAACACGATAATGCACTAGTCGCCATTACGGTTCGTTATTGTTAAGTATGAAGTACCGCAATTTACCCGCGGAACAACAATTTTCGTTCTATCCACCGTATAGTTATATCATTACGCCGGGCGTGAGATAATATCTCGACACCCATTATCACTGGCTCTTCACGACAGACTTGTGACTATCTCCATATTTAAAGTGCTCTTGTCATCGTTGCTTCCTCGCGAACGAATTTCAACGTTTTTTTTCAATGTTAAAACTTGAGTTGAAATTATATAACTCTTCTGATAATTATAATCTCCACTTTATCACCAAAGACTTCAAAGAGTCTCCATACTAAATTTCATTACAATGGGCCCAGGGGTTCGCCCAGGGGGGCCCAGGCGACTAGCATGTATGTACATATATTATTACGAATAGTATGGATTCACAAAGCCATTTTTGATTTGGCTTCTAACAGCTCTAGCGTTGCAAAAGAGAGGTTTCAGGGAAATAACGTCGAACACTTGTTACTAACTCAATTATAGTCATGGGAACAGGATTGATTAGACGTATAATGCTTAGGAACGACAGCTTGACCGCTTTGCATAATTATATCAATTTATTTGTTATAAATGTTGGCTATATATTCCGAATTAATCTCGCCAGTCGAACCAGTACGGTACAAGTACGTAGCGAGGTAGCCGAGGCGTATGTTACCAGGCAATATATCTTGTTTTGCGCTAGACCGAACTAATATCTTCGTACTGCGAACTCCCTGCATTACATTTCCGCGTCACATGCAATTTTTCTCGTATAAAGTGCACTCCGGTCCGGGTTCGATGCTCGGGCAGAGCGCCAAGTAGCGCGGCCGGCCCGTAAATCACGGGCGGTACCAGGCTCGCAGCGCGTCGAGGAGGCCCCAATCAGCCGGCCTATTGACAAACATACGGCTCTAATATAATGGATTCCGGGGCGATTTATCTGCGGCTTTCGCTTCTCTTTCGTTTGCATTTCGCATTCAATCTAGCGAGATTTAGGCGTTATGAGTGATGAACGCTGCCAGAAATACTGGGATTTATTCGCCGCTCGCGCCCCGCCGGGGATTTTAAACGATTATCGAAGATGCTGACTACGGATTATTTATTATCTTATGCTCGGCGTACATTTATTTATGTAAATTATTCAGTTACTTTAGCGGCGGCATAATCTATTCCTTTTCACTTGATTTATGCTGATGACGTTTACAAGAATCGTGTCATATCATAATGCAGATATTACGCGTCGTTAGCGAGTTGCCAAGACTTTAATAAAACATTTTATCGGTTGGAACGACTTCTGATATTTTTGTGTTCATGTTTCAATAGTGATTATTTTAGATATATTTGTTCTGTTGTTCGCGCATTTCATATAGTATTGAAAAGATTAATAAAACAGCTGACGTTACATTGTTATTGCCATTCGTTCGTTGTTTAAATGCGGCATGAATAATAGAATCACATTAACAGTGAGACAATACGGGTGAACAAAATGGTGGTTTATTGAAACGGAGTTGGAACTAAACGCCTGCATATAATTAACGAGAGCTATTATGTTCAGTATTATTTATTGCCTAAGATACAATTGGCTGATAGAGATATAACACGTTAAATGGCTTGTGGTTTATGGGCGTTGATTTTATATATTGATAAATTTCTTATAAAAATATCGTGTAACATTTGCGCAAAATATTCTTAGATATCCTTTCTTTTAAAACGTTACGAATGTTTTAAGTGTAATACATTGGTATTGCAGTGGAAAGTAGAAGAATATTTTTATCAAATCAGATCGAGATTGTTTGGCCGTATAAACATCTATTGTTGGGTCATAATTTTTAACATATTACACAATTTAAGGCACCATAATTCATGGAACTGGTATATCTTATTAAATGTTATCTACTTTGTATAAAATACTAAATCCGATACAATATTAGCATGCATATAGCCTTTATTTAAACAAGTTCTATAGCGAAACGTAACGTAAATATTATCACTAATAAGGTCTGTGTTGCTTTAAACCTATATTTGAGTTGGCCTAATGGATTTTAATTTATACGCGAACCAAATAAACATAATAAGGAAATTCCTAAAATTACTACCAATGTTTACTTTATTTAAAGATTAACATAGATAGGAAATCCACATAATTAACGATCTAATTTTTTTTCTAAATCGTGCGAAGTGTTCCAAATAGCATTCAGCCAGAATGTCAACCAGCTTTCTTCCCCTTCTAAAGATCAATAGGAACTACGATTTCATTAAGACGATGATTCCAATAAAACGTTCCATTTTACAGATTAACGCGACAAATGATATTTTAGCTTGTTACGAAGAATTAAAATAGTTTGCTTTGCGATCGTTTATCTCGAGTAGGTATAGTCTGACGTGTTCTGTTTAATTAACATACACTGCTGGTTAATGACGAGCGAGATGCGAACAAAATTTCGCATGTTATTCACGTAATACAATTAACCATTATAATACTTATCGATTTATCACTCAACCGTATTTACTGTAATATGTTCCAGTGACAGGTGTGAAGATAAGCATAATTTATACGCGTGATAAATAATTACATTTTCATGCACGAAGTATTGAGTATTTAGTTTTCCTTTAATACCTTCATTATATTGTACATGCTAATAGTTGAAGGTCGTGAATACATTTTCAACTAATTCATATGTAAATGTACAGTCGGTGAAAATGTAGCCGATTTGTGAACTAGTAAATTGAAAACTTACGATATTCAAATTTTTGTTATTCTATTTAGTTTTGAGCGTAAATATACGATATTGGAACGTAATGAATTGGCAACTACATGTTTCTTCGAACAACTGTGACCACCAGCTACACTACCTAACATTTTATGACAGCCTAGTCATTTAAATGTCTTTAAATTTCACAAACTGCTTTTTATTCATCGTGGTTACATGGTCGTTTGGCACACTACACACTGTCCAAAAGGTTAATTGCGTGTTTTTGAAATAGACACACGGTTTTCATTGTAACATCGAGACGTGATAAATATATTGACGTACAATTAGGTATTTAACCTTTACAAGTTTAAATATTTTTACATATTTATTACACACGAATTCACTAACGGCCCGAGCTAGAGTATATATAATATCTATTGAACTCCAATATTGTTTAATCAAATATATTCTAGCTGGAATGTATAAAGTATCGTTATAAAATATATCCGTGTAAATGTCAAGGGGTCGTCACCGCACGATCGCTCTTGATAAATAACTCAATTACTCGACCCGACTGATTTAATAGTCCTACGCTTAAATAATATTTGCTCGGCATACTTCTGGCTGATTTAGACCCGATCTGACTAATTCTTTGAATCTATTTCGTTAAATTATACTTTTACATAATACATTTGCACATAATGGTGCAAATGATGTTTTTATTACGATACTAAATAAATATTATGAAAATACTTGGTCACTGTAATGTTAACTACTATTATAATATACTATAGCGGTTAGGTTGTATGTACTAAATGTACAACTTCAATTTTAAATTTACTCATAAGGTATTGTATGTGTAAACACAGAAAATTTGAATATTTTGTCTTTATATCATTAAAAACAATTTTTTACTCTGTCTGGCAATGGTATTTTAGCAATTGCGAAATTATCGTCCGATTCGCTTTGTCTGTTAAATTAAATCTTTTACCAAAAGAGACCGTAATAAGCAATTTACAGGCGGACTTATCATTTAATCTCGAAACAGAATAGGGAGGGGAAAGCTTTTAAAAGATAACGGCTTTTCGTTCGGCGCCATTTTTTAGCGTCATACAATTTCTATAGATTAAAAAAACTTCGTGACACATCTCTGTATTGTCTATGCGTCGTCTTTTTTGTTTTACTGTTTTTATGATTCCCTTTTAACGAAGATTTGAAATGGTATTTTATTATTGTGCGTATTTGTCTGTTTAAGTATACAAAATAAACCATAATTTGATACGTAGATTATTTAAAGTATTTGAAAATCATTAAAGTATGTATGTGATGGACACTGTTACAAAGGGACTAGGTCTTGAAAATAGCGTTGTTTAAAGTTACTCAGTTGCTGGAAGTGAAATGTATCAGCAGTTTTAAACTAGCGCTGCATCATTTTCTTGGGAACTCCTTATACAGACGGAGCATCTAACTTCATGCTACTTTATATTGTTTTTCTTCTCTGTCGTCTTACGTTGCCTTTTGAATATAGGTTTCATTATCTAGGTATGATATTTTTGTGTGTCCAAGTATTTTTTACAATACTTTATTTATATTAATTTAAATAATATTTAAGAAAGTTCAAAATTTGGTATTGTTATTAACGCAAATTTAATTTGTCTGAATCTGTCTGAGTCTGGCAAAATTGCCTGCAATACAATAATTTGTACAATTTATTCTTTCGGTTTTTGTGATTATTTAATAGCTTTGTTTTTGTATAATATGTTAAAACGAGAACATCCAGATTATTCAAAACTTGTTCATCTGGCGATGAAAGCACGACTTGTGTTCTCGGGAAATTCTTAAACCAACATGAGATGAGATTTATCGCAAAACACGTTTTAGATATTTATTAAATTATTAAAATTTAATTATATTATCAGCAATAGTTTCAATAACAAGTCGTGAGCAATTTGTAATTAATATTCTATATAAATATTGGTAAATAGGCATTTATGTTTCTGGTTAATGCCTATATTGGTAAATAGGCATTTGTGGTGTTCTAAGATTAGATGAAGGAATCCGCAGTTTATTTTCGTGCCCCAGAAATGCTTTAATTTACTTGTTATACTCTGGAGCGTACGGGAGGATAAGGGCATGAGTTAGATTTTAATCTGGAAGAACGAGCGAGTCACCAAATTTCATAAGAATTAAGCCAGAGATTACTCGGATCACCATTTCACCATCATCTGCTTTAATAATACGACCTTCACATCTGAGGACGTACTAAAATTTCTCTCATATACATAATCGCATTGTAAATATAATGAACTTATTATGTTTCGCGCTTTAAAATTCATTCAAACAATCAATTTAACAATTGTTTGGGTCGCGTACTAACTTTTCGCGTTTATTTATCGGACCAGTTAGTTTTCCTGCAAATAAATCGAACAAATACATCCCACATGTCAAAGGTAAACGCGAATACGGTCGTAAATCAAACCAATCGGTTGTTTCCGTGTTCCATTGTCGTTGTAAAATCAGTTTTGCTGCGTCTGTTTTTGAGTGGAATTTCCAATGGAATGTTGTTAGTGGGGAACGGTTGAATCGTGTTTCGCTATTGTGCTCACGTTGAGAGTTTTTAAATCTTTCGCATGCACAGTCTTGATTTCATATTATTTATATTGCATTGACAGTGTGTGTGAACTCAGAGGAAATATGTATTAAAACAACTTTATAATTATCATATTGTATAGAAATGAAACTTCTAGTAAACATTTTTCGTATACGTAACTTTGTGGCGAAGTACCAGGCGGCCATAAGCGTGAAGCGTCATAAAAATGTTACGAGAAGTTATCAAAGGGGCGCAGTAAACCGGCATCGGCGACACTGTTACTGGCTGAAATAATCTCCTTGTTACACTGTTTTCCTAGTGCGAGTCTACTTTGTAAACTGGGCCATATTTGAACCGTTATTTTTAATAACTTCCTCTCTTTATCTGCTGAACAAACATTTTTGCCAAGTTTCGGTTTACTGTAGAATACAAAAGTAATACCGGCTTTACAACGGACGACATTAGTTCATGTATTATATAGTATATTTTATCATAATCAGCTAAAATATATTTATTAAGTAGTAGATTGTATGTCTATACTTAACCATCTGCTAATTTGTAATGTATTGAGATTTAGAGTAATAAATATGTGTACATTTACGGCACTAAGTACTTGGTACTCGTCTAGGTTAACTCCGCGCTCCGTGAGTGTAAGCGGCTTATCTACGCTCTTTTACGACTATTTTACGATTATTGCCTCTCCGAATTGGTTATAACTCTGTACGATATGAAATTTATATAAAGGTATAATTTTAAATTGTATATGTTCATTTAAATCTTTTATGATGCAGTATTAATTTTTATAGCACAAGACTTCGGAGGGGCCTCGGCGACTCGGTCGAAAATGGCTATTATCGTGGCAAATAGTTAACATTTAGAGTTAGTTGAGATACGTGGGATCGTTGTAGGGTTAGTGTACTGTAATAGGTATATTGTCGACTCGTCAATGAGGTTATCACGGTTAAATGCCGGGTATACACTTGGAATGTTGAATGACAGCAACGGTATCCGTTCCAGGGCTACAATGGTGTGTGCGTGTGCGGGGCTGCGGGGGGCGGGCGCGGGCAGCCGGCGCGCATGGCGGCGCCAATGAGGGAGGGCGCGCCGGCCGGCGGAGCTCGCCCCGCGCCCCACGCGCACCCCGCCAACTTCGAGTACGATGACAACGAGTGGGACATCGGCATCGGCGACCTCATCATAGACCTCGATGCCGACATAGAGAAGACCGACGAGGCGGGCGGCATGGCGGCGCGCGCCGAACCCGACGCGCAGCGCACCGCGCTCAAGATGAAGATCAAGCGCACCAAGCCCGGCACCAAGAGCTCCGAGGCCAAGCACGAGATCGTCAAGTCGAACGAGATGAACGGCGAGCCCAAGCCGCCGGCCGCGCCCGCCGCCGCGCCCGCCGCCAAGCGCGGCTCCGGCGGCCACCGGCGCGACAAGGCGCGCGACAAGCACCACCACCCCCACC
>DWQT01000212.1:0-26565 GCA_018244895.1 Myscelus amystis hages | reverse complement strand
ATTACGACCAGACACAGAACAAACAAATGTGCTCATCACACAAATGTTTGTTCTGGGTGGGAATCGAACCCACGACCCCGGTTTCACAGTCAGGGTCTCTAACCGCTCGACCACGAGGCCAGTCAACTGTACTAATGTATCCTAATAATCATATTTATATAAGTCTATTACTAACAGTAACTAATTGGTATTAACAATAATACACTTGAATAACAGGTAACAATCATATCATGCAGTGCAGTGCCTTTATCGCAGTTGCTTGCTCGTAAGCAACTTTTTGGGCAACGTACTTTTCATTAAATAATGTTTATGTATGTACATAAATACGAACAGAGGCAATGGCGTCCCAGACGAGAGCATTCAAGCGTTATAACTTACATGAAGAAGTAACGCGTGTCGAACGGATTTCCAATAATATTCAACTGTCTGGAATATTCAAGAATCCCATTTTCTTTACAGAAAACCATAAAAAAACCACTTCATTCCTTTCATTTTAAATTGTAGATTGCACGACTATAAACTTGTATAAAGCAACTAAATTAATTAATAAGAATCACGTAGGTGCGTGTTGCTAGAGGATTAGTTTCTGACATACCCTGGAAACACACGAGTGCTGACTAGAAACGGGTAATTCTAAAAATTATTTAACTAGCGTTAAAAAGATATAACTTTCATTGCCCTCACATTTCTTCGAAGCGGTAATAAAAGCTAGACACATATTCGAGAGTATAATTATTTATGTGTGTACATATGTGTACGTTTGAGTATTCAGTGATAAGTCCACGTAAGAGTACCTTTTTTGCCTAAACCTTTTTGGGGAGAATAAAGTTTACATAATCCACAGGATAAGACGGATTAATAAAAAATGTATAAGAAACGTACACAATCATCTGCCTTGAATAAGTTTTACTCTGGGTTGTTTATATTTAAGTTTGAGAATTGTGTAACACTATCGTTCAGATGGAACCGCAGACAAGCAGCAACGCTATGCCTAGACAGACAGAGCTAATGACAAATTGCCTACAGTACTGGAATATATATATTTTTTTTAATATTATGTTTGGCGGTTCATTCTTTAACGGTCCCTACTGTATATTATTTGCAATATATTATGCTATAATATTAAAGACATAAAATATTATACCGTAGTATATTATTATACATGTACCTAATATGAATCACAGGTCGTGTTAAAGTGATACCTTTCAATGATTTTAATGAATTATATCCAACTTACTATAAATACAAGTAACATGAGATATTGCTATTGTATATAACAACAAATGACTCAATGTTTATATCATTTTTTTTCATTTCTACATTATATTTGCAACAAGAAAAATCAAAGCAAACACATCAAGAAAATTGACGCCATAAATATATATGTACATGTCTTCATAGGTATGTCGCGCAATCACGACATTCATTGCAATGCAGTACGTGAAAAATACCTTTACACAATATTCATATTTCACTGTAGTTCACATCTTCACCTATTCACTGCGGCGCTACCCTCTCCGACTTCTTCAATAAATCTTGACAATGTCGCTGAATGTTCGGTACGATTTCATCGGAATTCAAAATTCGAACATGCAACGTGAAATGTCAGCAACGTTCAAATGTATGCGATGCGAATTTACTGGTATCTTTAATTCACTACACAAATGCTTATCAATCCAAAATACAAATGTCATTACCATCATTACAGGATACGCAAATTTAGTTTATAGTTGTCATACAAACTCAGACAGGACGATCAATATGTGGATGTAAATAGTGCCTGTCTCTATCCTATTTTGTGCTTTTTAGTGACGGTCAGATCCCAATTGTTACAACGTATTTTCTTAAATATCATTCGAAGAAGAAAATAATAATTGTGGTCTATAAAAGTATATTAATGCTTTGTGTTATTATTACATTTCCTTAATTAGAAACGAAAAATTTTAAGACATCTGTAATATGAAAATCACATAAATTGTTAAGGGTCCTGAATAAGTACAAAATTAAAAGTACCTCAATTAGCGCGTCAAAAACGTTTCTGTGAGACGCAGGTGTGTAAAGAAAGTTTTTAATGACTGAAAGAAGAAAAGTTACTTTCTTTTTATATTTCCTGGAAAATTGCAAAGATTAAGAAAAAAACTCGGGTTACGGCAGTTTTTTATTCAGCCACCCAGTCAAGGTGAAATATTAAAATAAATCTATCTACACTGAAGCATCCTGGTTGTGAACAGTTCAGATCTTCACCGGTTACGTAACAAGATCAGTTGATAGACTAATATAATATAATTTAGTATCACCTTTCCGCCGCTGAATGTACCTGCAAAACTTTGGCGTCGATGAGAGCAATCACTGCGAAAAACATTCTAGAGAACTCTAAGATCCTCACGATGTTTTCTCTGACTGTCATAGCATGTGATATATAATTGTCAATTTATAAAATCACGTAATTTTGAACATTTAGAGATGTGTGCGCGGATATTAACCAAGATTTTTGATGTGAAAAACTAAAATCCAAACCACTTAACTATGACTGTTATGAGAGTAGCATTATTATTAAAGTTTCTTTATTTTTTTGTATTAATTAACTTTTGTCTTGCAGTACTACGATATTGAGCATTACTAAGTGGCTTAACTAATTTGACCGTAAAACAGTGTCACATATGGTTTAAGCGTATTTTGTTGTCGGAAGTTTTAAACACTAAGAGAAAAATAATAGTCATAGACATACTAGACTAAACATATGTATTTTGCCAAGGAATACTTAAAATTATTCTTGCTTTTATTATATTATTACATTTTTTCTATCCGTCCATCAGTCTGTTGGATTTGATTTTTCCGGGAATAAATTCAAACAAGCTTAAATTTACGCAAACTTAAACATGAAAGTTTCCAAAGAAGATACTTTAGTTAGATACGAGTATTTGTTATAAGTTTTAAACTGGTTTAAGAAACGGGTTTTAGATACCGTGAGATAGCGCTTTTACTGCAATGTTTCCTACGCCAATGTAAAAGTTATAACGGAAACTAGCTTATAAACTTTGTGTACGTACCAATGAACAATTTTAAGATCCTTCATTGGTAAATTACTATTATTATTATAATAGCTGTAATCGTCCATATAAAATCGGCATTTCAAACTTATATGCTCTAAATCTGCAGTAGTTACTTAGCATGTACTATAATCACTTAGCATGGGGCTGGTATTTATGATTATTATGTATATAACCCATATCTGCACTTTATTACGAGGCATAATGAAATATTATATATTCACACACTTCCAAAACGCATAAAAATGTCAAGTTAGTGTGATATTTTATGATTTGAAATTTTAATATTCATTAAAATAAATTGATGTAATCAAATAGGTACTTATTAATATAAAATTATTTAATTATCTCAAACACAATATTAACTGCGCCTAAAATGAAACAGCTATATAACTGTGTTGTTATAATGGCGTTCCAATCAATTAACTTGCTTCATATTCTGTTATTACTTCCGTAACTTTCAATTTCATGGAAAATACAATATTAATAGTGTTAATACTTTGCTATAGCCGTAATAGCTTCCGTTATTCCGTCAGATAAATATACTTTACGATTATAGAGTAATTAATCTTCATAAAATTCAATAGACTGTTTTCGACATGGCTTCACAAGTAATAAAAAAAGCTTTGCGTTGGCGCTCCTCGTATAAACCCATTACTTTAGTAGTTGTAGCAGCATGCACACACAACGTGCAAGTGTGTGAAAACTACGCTCAAGCAACGCACTGGAGAACTAACTACGATGTGTTTTAATATTAAAATGTTTCGTACGTAAGAAAACTATGAGGTTTAACAAGTTTTAAAAGCCACCACAAATTGTTCACCGTCACGAAAATATGTGGAAATCTGGCTATTAATTTTTACACAGCGTCGCACTTAGCCGTAATAATACGCTATTAGAGGAATTGTTGAATAAAACGGAGGGAAAAATTATGTTTTGCGTGAAAAGAGCGATATTACCACCAAAACATTTCAAAGGTTACGTAGAGATTATCGCGTACGTGGCATTGATAAAGCACCTTTTTATATAAGGAAGTGAGAACATTATTTGTGAATGTTACGGTCTTATTAAAGTTACGAAATATCTTGATCAACTCTTGGCAGGTTGGAGTCTGAGAGTTGCTCATTAGGCTTGTAGGATTTTTTTTCTTTCAGGTACTGGGTACGCTAAACAATGAAAAGGCGACGCAACGGTACCTCTTACATTAGTATCAAAAAAATATTTTGTACGACAGATATGCATATTGTCTGATGCTTTCATCCGTTTTCACGCTCACCGCTTGCAAATTAAACTTTCCACAAACTCAAAAGGACGAAGAACTTTACGCTCAAGTAGCTTTTCTTTAAGACCAAACGACGGCGATCATTAGTGTCCACGAAGTAGCTTTTTATTTTACAGAAGCAGCGAAAATCGACTTGAGGTTACCTAACATTTATGAGTAATATGTATCGATGTTTAAATTGGAGACGAACAATGAATCTACTTTTATTTAACTCATTTATTGGTGTTTCATATTGCGAATGAATTAAAATATACCATATTAAATAAAGATGTAAGGTAAGCGTAATACGTTGTGTAATCGGAAATCGTCTTTTGACCCACTGAAATCATATTTTGCAAAATTACGCTTCTCTTGTAAGCCACTACAACGAGGTAGAGTTTTATTAATAAGTAACGCATTTAATGACAATTTGGTTAATACCTAATTAACGCATTTCCTTGCTGTATATGTTGTCCTGCAGAAACTACATTTACAGGTTAAAAATCGTTTTAAATAGTTTTGCATAGCTGAAAATAATAATCCAACGTAAGTTAGGCGTAAGTAAAGAAACGATAAGAAATTTTGAATACAATGTCCAATCTGCAGTATAGCACACAACTAGAAACCGTTGTGTCGCCGAGTTTCAATTCGATTTCCAAGTTATTCTCCCAGTTGTGAATGCAGGAATGAAATGCGCTTGGGATGTTGTTTCGGAATCTGATAACTTTTCGGCTGCAAGAATCAACGACAGTGACTACCTACAACGACCGGATAGGTATTCTGGACAATTGGAACTATTGAAACAAAAGGAACAACAAGTACAATTAAAAACTTTTATTCAAAATCGACCACCATTTTATTGTTAAATACAGCTCACGAAATAAATATTTAAAAGTAAAAAGAAGTGGATTATTACTTATATTAAAGACACAACGGTTGTTCGTGCCACATGGAAATCAGGTTGGCATGTGTAATACACATTACATCAAAACCCTCATCTAGCCCATGCAAGACCAGGGCGTGTCGTGTAATCGTTTAACTGTAAAAAAAACAGTGTATCTACATATTATTTTGAATAACCATATTCATAATTCGACTTTTAGGTAATAATTTCGTATTCAATATCATTACACCTGATACGACTTCTGTTTGTGTGGATTACGAAACAAGTTACATTTTTTATAGGTGCCATAATAAACTTGTAACCAATAAGTCATAATTCCGTGCCTCAAGCCACTAACATTCCTTAGCGCTTCCTAACCATTACAATTCCTTTATCAACCACTAATAGAAAAGGCTTTATAGCTTATGAATAGGGCCTATAAAATAAGAAAACTAATAAGCAAATATAACCTTTTCACTATTTCTATATGCCTCTTACACATTTTCCGTCCTTCGAGATACTTCAAAGGCTCTCTGCCTTTTTGTGTTTCACCTCAAACCGTATGCCAAAGATCAATTATCGTTAATTGAAATGGTTCAGTGCACGACTCCTTATCTATAATTCGACGTCTTGGTCTTTTTTGCACATTAATGTTCAGTCGGTTAAAGAATTCTCCCTTTACGCTGTTTCGACTGAAAATATGTGAAAATTTTGGTAATTTTAAAAAATCGGCATAGCAACAATGATGAAAACACAATATCTTAAAGTAATGATATAATAGAGTCTGGTCAAATAAACGAACATTAATTGTATTTCTAACAAAATCGATAAATATAAAGAAAATCAGCAAAACTATTTTATTTAATAACACACTAAAATACTTTATAAAGATCAGTTTTAATAACGGGAGCAAAAAACAAATCCTTACAATATTATTGGACATTTGCATAACTACGTAAAATAAGAAGTAGTGGTCACCAGCTATTATTTGCTAAGTGCCTTACAAGGGAGCGAGATTTTGATTTACGATTAAGCTATCTATTACTTCAGTATTACCATAACAATAAGCCCCGTACATCATTTCGCCTTTTTTTCTCAGTTAGGAAGGTTAAGAAAAGAAAATCAGTTGTAACGTATAAAAATCTTAATATATCTACATATTTTGATTTGGATAAACTGGAGGACTAGCTTATATTTTAAAAAGGCATTTCCGTAAAGAATACTGTACTTTCACGTGATGGTGGTGGCATAAATTTAGCGTCATGCTAAAGGTACCTGCTATGATAACACAAGTTTATTTTCATTTATTTTCTCGATACGATCAGATTAGAATTCAAAGCAACAACATGGCTACCGTTAAGAAGCTTTCTGCTGACGCAAACATAAGACAAGTTTCTGTCCGACTGTCGTCAAATCAAGCATTATAGCGTTACATAGCTATAAAGCTATATTAAACTATGCTATACCAAATTAACGTTGCAATTAAGCGTACAGCTCGACAGAGTGACGGTAGAATCACAAAGTGCAACAATTTTCAGACCGTGTCAATATAAAGGCAAATATTGTGTGAAGCTGCGCCCTGTTAGTGTTAGCTGAAGGGCCCTCGTCAAGTTTATATTCGCTCAACGACTAAATCTGACCCGCGGCGCTGCGGCAACACTGACGGTACTAACCATTTTGTGCACACCACAAATATAATATTACATGTGTGTTCTCAAAGTTTACCAGCAAAGCTGCACACAGAATTCAAAGATATGATAGTGTTCTCACGCGAACAAGCCATTTCAAATTTGATATCTAACATATATAAACCACACATTCCATATATTTTCTGAACTTACATTACGCTGAAATGAAAAATAAAAAGAAACTAACTAGTATACAAATACATATATAACATTTTCAAAGCGAGGTTATTTTCGTGGCTTATGCTTTTACTTATTTACGAGTAGCATACAAACTTATTAAATTTCATTTTCTATGGTTGTATTTATATGAATTCTAATTTTGATCATAAAAAACGGGATTAAGCATTTTGTTGTTCGTTAAGAGGCTTTTCCAAAGACTTATAAAATATTCGAGAATGAAACGAAAATAAAAACGGGAGAAAGAAGGTCTGAAGTAACGTCAACTTGTATTTGACATAAGTTTTTTTCAATATTCATGGTGATCCGAAAGTGTTTTAATAACCAACCTCTCTGACGATAATGATTAACTCACTTTCCTAATCGCTGCTTCAACCGAGAGAAAAAGATGTGTAGGTAGGTGTATGCAACGTTTCCACATACATGCATAGTTAGTGTGAAAGAGTTTGCATCCAAATGTAATTCGGTATCCCACAACCATTATACATATCATGTATATTCAATACTGTAAACTATTACATACAATCACTTCAGTCGTTCTATTTAAAATATTACACACGCTACCGTCATAAGAAAGAGAAAATAAAAGTAATTAAAAATAGGTCAAGTCAAAAGCCAGCATATGCAGGAGAGCAATAACTTAATACTTACTATACTCGTAGATGGCTTATAATCGGTTTTACATAGGTCAACAGTTTAAAGTTAATTAAATTTACCATAAACGATGTATGCTAGTGCACGGGTCAGTGGTGTGACCACGAGCGAACTTACAAAACCTTATCAATTGAGATTATATTACAGGTACTAATCAGAAATTGGACATTGTTGGAATTGAAAATTTACGAATTACTGTAATACTATATATTATTAATGAAATGTTAGGTAAACATGAATTTAGATTTATGCTGTCTTATTATACAGTAAAAGAATACATACGTACTGAAAACATATTAAATATATTCCAGGGAGACACGCGCTAAAACAAATTCACATAAGCTGAGACTCTAAGCGAATATCTTCATCGTTCAGGTCCGCCCCACTGGGAATCAAATCCGGAACCCTTTACCTGACATACCCATGGTGATCATTGTATTATATTTATCGCAACAATAAACTTGAAAAAGTCAATTTTAATGTCATTATCTGTACTGTTTGGCATATTATTAAAGTTTAGACAAAGCTATTACCTAAGTAGACAAACTAGCTCACTAGAACAAACGATAGCAAGGAAAGCATACATTACAACGGTTTCACTGAGCTTTTGCCGGCAAATAGCGATTCAGGAATATCGTGTGAAGACAAGGAGTTCCATAATGAGTCGCGGAAAATTGCTGGCTCAGCGTTGCTGCCGGCTCCGGGGAAATTAAACCGTTTATTTAGAGACAACCAGACGTATATCACGAGAGAAAATGCGCTTAAGATCACGTATGAACTAATCCAATTACATGATGTTTATAAGACATACTCTCCTCCTACGCTGCTATCCTTGGGGAGTGTAATTTTACAACCAGAAGAGGCTTATTCAGCAGCAGGTTTGTAAACGCTACAGTAGAAAAAATAATCTAAAACATCACATGAGATTTATATTTAATATTTGCGTTTTTAATTAACACTCGTAACTGTCATTCTGTATAATAATAAGACGACTAATGCATAAATAATAATGTATACAGGTATGTAAGTGCATTGAGACATTTATATTAATGATCAAATGTAACAAAATCTCTATCTTATCAGTCACAGCTGTTCTTCGAGTTGAGGACTAAATAAGGCGAATGGAAAAATGAACGAATCAAGCATTTACGCTTAAACAAAATGTAATTATGGAACCGAAATACGGGTAGGCTTGGAAAAAAACCCAGTCTCTTACTTTTACTATATGAGTAAAAAAAATTTATTGTCATTACACTTGTATAACTATGTATTTACGTACAGAAATAACTACTTATTTATTGTCTTAAGATAGTGTAATAAAATCAACTGTAAACAAATTCGAAAGTAGAAAAAAACAAATGTTTTGTACCGCCAACTTCGTGTCCCTTCATTCTCAAAGAGTTGTCAGTGACAAATTGATTTCAGAGAAAACAAATAACAATATTTTGTTGCTTCGTGAACTTTTACAGTTGTTTGCTAAACTTGTTTAACAATTTCTAGAAACAAATAAATTATCTATTCCCAAAAAACGATAGTAAATGTTTATGAAAAGGAATAATATGATTTTTGGAACTATAATACAAGATTATGCAATTGAATTAAGTGTAGCGCCATCATAATTTTTTTTTCAAGAAAACTAAGGATTTTCTATGTATATTTTGCTATTTAATTGAAAATTATTTGGCAGCTAAATTGGTATTTCGAGCACCAAATTTAATAACAGCTACTTAGAACCAATCTTACGTATACTTATTATTTTATGATATTATACGTACCTACAGGAAGGTTAACATTTTCTTTTAATACAACAACAATAACAGTGTTTTTATTCATTCAAATCGATTATGTTGACTTATAAGTTCACTGTGTACACTAACAATCAAGTTTTAAGGTCGTAAGGTCTAAGCGAGACTAATGCGAGTTGGTATATTTCACACACTTTAGATTAATTACATTTTCGTAAACGCTAAAGCGTATGTACGTGTAAATTTGTCAGTTTTTTTCTATCGTTGTTAAATCACGTGATATCTAATCTCAAAAACTCATATAACTTTGAAAAGAGACATCATTGCTCTCACAGTGTATGTCATGTAAAATTTAAAGTCAACATATGACAGCAGACATTAACTGTGTTTTGCAAGTTATAATCAAGCCGCTTACGAAATTCGCCTGTGGGTCGAAACAAAGCGCGAACAGCCTTCAAACAAGAAGAATGACACGCGATAACTGCGCCGCGTCCCTCCGCGACATTTTTCACTCGCCACGCCATTCAAATTACCGACTAAGTTCATTTTGAATAATTTATGTGGCGACGTTACTCACATAAATATCTTTGGGCGTTATTTAAAACCGCCTTCATGCGACTACGTCTTTCCGACAGTATTAAATCAAGTTCGTGAGAAGAATCGTACGTCGTTTTTAGTCATTATATTTTTGTGGTTTTCGAGTCTCTTTTTAATTTTTATGTATGTACATAGTACCTATAATTGTATACCTATAACGCGTACCTTCATGTAATCAATTAATGTATTATACGCGGGAGTTTAAGTAAATACATTGGTTTACCAATTGTCCTGATAATAGTATCAAGGAGGTTGGCGAGCTCGTTTATAACAACTAATGTTAATCACTCTGTTAGGTTCCTGTCCCCGATGTTAATCGTGCAGTTTCATTTTAACATTAATTTTAAAATACTGATTTATGTATTTTTCTTCGTTAATATTTTTTTAATAGCAGCCAGTTCAACCCTGTTAAAAACCCCACCGTCAGCGATACAACCGTTTCGAAATTCGCTACCTCATTCTTTACTTTTTCAGGTAATAGCAATATTTGCTTATTCATTATTCCAATTATTTATTAAGGCATCATTTTTTCACACTATTTATTCATTATTAAATATATATCTGCCCATTAACAATCGTACAAATTAAAAATAAATATTGGGTAATGTAAATATTTTCATTACTCTATGTTTTGTAACCCTACTTATCGATGAGTAATCATACTGGATAGTTAAGTAAACAGCTTCGCTAACTCTGACATCCATATTAACCTGTCACGTCTAATGTAGTGTACCGTATAGTAGTACTCATAATTTTCGCTTTATTAGCGAACGAAAATCGAGTAGCCGTTAGCCGGGCAGTTGGCGCGGTTAACGTCGGTCGCATTATTCAACTCTACCGATTATAGGGTCATGCTAATCATTAACGCTGCCTAAACATCGCACATGATTACAAATTTTAGCAAAATAGATATTGTTGCGTTACAATTGTAATTTATATCGTTCTGTCATGCATATTACGGAGCGTGTAATACCAGACATCATTCGTTGTGTAAATAAATAAAAATCATCATTACCCAGACAGTTGACACGGTTACCGTTGATGCCAATGATTCCAAAATGTCGCTAATGCGCGTTCCATTTAAAAGACATCTACCGTAACAGAAAACATCATACTTTTACTCCCTTTATAGATATTGTAGGTACGTAATTCAGAGCTGAAAGTATAAAATTTTGCTACCGATAAATTTGTTAATTAAACTTTTGTCACAAGTGGCAAAAAATGTAATGTGTTCACTTTATTAATGAACGAAAGGTGCAGAGCCTTTCCCCGCTATTTGGCAGCGCCCGACTGACTACTCATACTGGGTGGAAAGCCAGTTAATATGTCATGTAAATGACTTCCGTAAAATAATGCGCGGTCATTTAACAACCAATAGCTCTGTGGATTATATTAATTTTTACAATACTGATGTACTCTTTACATCCGATGGTCAAGTCGGATAAATTTATTAAGCGCGGAAACATGTACCCAAATTTTAATAATCTCTTCTGTGAACTACCTTCCCTTCATAATTAGATGCGTCACAATTTGACAATCTACTTTTACTTTAATAATAAGTGAATGTTAGTGGTATTTTTGTGATCTCCATTAATTTCAATTTTGCAGTCGGTATTATTGACCAAGAGTTTTAATTTGAAGGGGAAAATATTTTTACTGGCCACGGTCACAGAACGGCGTGCCACTACGAACCTAGTGTAGTGACAATACTTAATTAGATTTTCTTACGAAAGCCAATACAAAAACGGTAATGAAGAAAGGAACCCTTGATTCCCGTTTTTGTTATTGTTTTCCCGTATAATTGGATCTACGTTGATTTATGCTCCCAGGAGGCTTTTTATAAATACAATGTTATTGTTTTGTAACTCGCATTAAAAGATGGCAATAGTATATTATATATTACGAGTCTCTAACGTGTAAGTTCATTATTAACACGCTTATATTAGCTTGGGTTGTATCTATGGACGTAACGGTATCTTTGCGCTTCTATTTCACCACTTTCACGAAGCTGATTAATTTGAAACTTTGCACACGTATCAAGGACCGATGACAATGCAATAATTCAAACACAGTTTCCCATTATCCTTACTAGGGCAGCCAGGATTAATAATTCTTCTATAGACCCTCTGTAGGAGAGTAAGAGAGATGAACGTTTCCTAGTTTTTAGTTCGATTAGCAATAAAAGCGTGTTTTTTAGTTTTTTTTTAACTATTATTATAATGGTTATTTTTTCACACCACACAAAGCACTTCGTAACACGCGTCTCTGTTTTAGATTACCATTTGTAATTGTAAGAAAAAGTGTGTATATGCTCAATAGTTTATTAGCTTATTAAACTATGTATACTGTGTCTTAATTACATGCATATAATAGTCAGAGCGTAGCGACACGTGGTCCGAATGGCTTCCATATGATATATTGATTAATGGCTCTTGGCAAGCTTTAATTTTAAAGTTTTTTCATTTTGTACGTAAAAATGTGTTAAATACGTACCCTAATATGTTCATACAAGCCAAGTACCATATAAATGCCAGTACGTTTTACCTGCTTAAGCAGCTGTGAAATTATCGAAAAAGCTCAGTACGCTATTTGTTCGTACAGCCCATCTCAAGTTTAACGGGATTCTTTTCAGCGCTTGGGGAATTCCCTCTGTTGCGAGTACGGTACACTTGATTTCATATTCTCTTTTCAGAAAAAAAATATCGTAATGAAATAAGATAAATACATTTGATATTGCATAACCGATGCAAGAAATGCAAAAACAATTTGTTATCTAAAATACATATTTTTCAGGAGTTACAGTAAAACAACATTGATCTACATATATGTATGTATGTATATTCTATATTTAGTTCGATCACTTACAAAACAAAATCTCTATACATCCCATTGCTGCTTGGGTCTCACTCGAAACTGCGCTAAGATATGATTGATAACACTATCATATTAATTAGCTTTCCAAATGTAGATACATTATGCAAGCGAATGTCGTATCAATATTTGATTGAGTCCTGTTATGGCCGGTAACGGTCAGAATTGATTGCCGCGGCTGCTGTAATTGCCTAATCTAAAATTTGCATTCATGATGAAATCGCCGTGCAAACTGTATCAAAGGATAATCTCTGCAACACAATTGAGAGTATCGCTAGAATGAACTTATGGATGAGTAAACATTAGCATTGCATTAGATTATATTTCTTTATTTATTTATCAGCGGACTATAGAAATCTGTATTCAACGCCGATTGTAAATGACTGAATGAAATCGTTATCATATATCTATGATGCATAGTTTATGTAAGTAAAAAACCTTATAGATACTGAAAACTAAATAAACAAAACGAAAAAATTTAAAAGTGGTACAAAATAAAAGCAAAATTCATAAATAAAATTTACTACATTAGTTCATTGCAACTCATCTACTTCCGTAATACTTGCTTATCACCTACACATACTTAAAACAATAAGATTTTCCTTAAATTCGCAACATGTTAATATTATTTATAGACTTGGGTCTAGTAACCAATTGGGTCATATCTCCTTCTTCATACATCCCTCATTTAAAATATAGGATGGGTCAGTATTGTAAGTTAAATTATGTTGGGGTAGTCTACTGCAGCGCAGCGAGATTCGATCAACAAGCAAATGTGAACTTTACGAGAGTCCTTCACCCGACAATAGCACAACGCGGCAGGTCAGCAGAAATTAAAACATTTTAATTGTAGTAAGTTCTTATTGTTGGTTCATAATGGCGTGGCGCCACACTGTACAAATTACGAATAAACAATTAGGTCATCAATAAAAACAACCACTTGGAGTCAATGTCACTTAATCTACATAGACCATTTAGAAATGTAATTATCCCACTATTTTGTATGACCATATTCAATAATGATAAATTGTACATTTATTGATACCTTCAAAATTATCTTTATTTCATTGAATTATATTCATAATCACAGAAAAAATTGCTGTGAGTAAGAGTATTCTTTAAACGTTCAAATAGTGCAAATAATTTGAAAATCTTTATGCAAATGGACGCACCGGCTCCGTAAAGATTTTCGCGAATTTAATAAATGAAGTTTCGTTCGCCAACAGTTGGACAGTAACGTTTAACTTTTTGCCGCGCGGACTGCGGGAACGTTCAGCGTCGTGACGCCACTCCGCCACAGATAAATTCGAGACTGATCGTATCGGGAAAGGCAATTAAGATAAGCCAACACTACCCTGTCACAGCAGCTAAACGTACTGTTTAGCAACACACTCAATTTATGTGCTCCAGTAACACACACGCACGCTCTGTTGGAGTGTACACAAACACGAACGTGCAATGTAATGCTCTAATGAATAAAATATTCGCTAACAAAGTGGTAGGTTGTAAAAAGTATGGAAAGGAAAACATTTAACACTAAGGACTTTTAAAACAATATTCCAAACGGTCTACATAAAATGTTGTACAAAACTTCCACGTAACGTAAAGTGGCTTCATTCATATTTCTTTGCTTAGCTTTTTTTCTCAGACGCCAGAAGTCGGTTTCCATTGAGACTGAAACTTTTCGCGCTTTCCTTTTGCCATCGACGCTTACAAATGTTGCCACGTAATTTTTTCACACTTTATTTTGAAACGCCGTACAATTGCACCCCAACTAGTGAATTTTAAATTTTATTTCGTTCTTGATATTATGATATTTTATGTTCTGTCATTCTAATAACAAAGTGTCGATAGAGGTACAGCATTATGGTAATACACATACACATATAAACACATTTGTTTTCTGCATATGCATTAATTATCGTAACTTTCTTTTGGAACTTTGTATTTATTTTTATTCATCTACTAAATCCAAAAAGAACCTATAAAATAATAAATATGCACGCATCGCTCACAAATATCTGATTTCCTTTCTGAAGTATTTTTATTAGTTTCCTTAAGCTTTCGGCGTGAAAAGAAAACGAAACGATAGTGATGAATGAGCCGACATTTTTATGCTAATGCCGGCGAATGAATATAAAACTAGTAGTCCTTCTTCTACATCCATATATCGATATATCACGCTTAAAGCGATATTTTTATCAGCATTATAATAAATATAACTTTTAGATTAGTAATATCGTCTAGGGCTTCAATACAAGTAGGTACTGGAGATGTTTTTGTGACTATTCTCGAGTAATCTTCAAATAACCTATGTCGAGAATTTTGGTCCATAACATTTTCCTGTTTGATGTATCTATACGAATGTACCTACTTATTGATATTTATTATATGTATATAATATGGCCAATAATATTAGTAAAAAGACATGCATAACGTACGTCCTATTTTATGTAGGGTACCTACCCTACCCTACCCTATGTTTTACGTACCTACGTGAAACATACTAAGCAAATAAACAAATACAATATTTTTAACAGTGCATTGTGACAGGTGTAGTACTCCTGTGAATTGAGTCTCTTGCCGCATTCTGACTGCAGGAACAAAAACTTCATCACATTCGTGTCTTCACAACAAATAACTTCCAAATTAAATTTGCAGTCAGCAGACGGCGGCATTGAGGCGTTCCTTTGTGAATCGTTCTTAATATATGACTACATATTTGACTACACAAGTAGTTTTGTTTATAACACATATTATAATTGCTCATAGTAATGCGTATTTAACGGACCTAAAGCCTAACAGTTTCAAAATAAAATGACACGTTTTATGAATGGACTATTTGTGATTGAAAAAAGCAAAATAAATTTAACGTCCTTTGTAAAGAAAAAATATCTTATTACGATAAATGGACTAACAAAGGGATAACTGAAAGCTTAGTTTGGCATTAACATTTATCGCTGTCTGCAATGTACCCGCAAAGAGTTGTTTAAATTGGATCAAATAAACAAAGGGCCCCACTGACGGAAATAAATTAAGTAAACTCACTGGGCAACGACTGACACGAACAAAAAACAACCTAAGTAGTAATTTGTTATTTTTCGCAGTGAATAAAGCAAACAAATTTGTTCAAAGCCCGGAAAATGATAACATAATATGATAACAATTTTTGTTTCACAAAACGGACAGTTGCAAATGGAATTTGCAATGCAGACAGATAATCTTAAATTCAAACATTGTAGCCAATTCCTTGCGCAAGAAAATAAATGTAAAATACAGGTCCTTAGAAATATTATGGTTGCCATAATGTTATAGTATAGTTTTTTGGAGATTGTCGAAATTCACCAGCAAAAACAATTACAAAAACAACACACGGTATTCCATAATAAAGAGTTCGAGTGACAAGAATCATTGTAATACGATGATGTAATTGCAATTTAACGAGGTGAGATACTTTGCAATTGTCACAGTGATATTCAAGAGCCATTCAAGCTATTTTCTAAGGTTTTGTAGCAGGTAAAATGGGAAACACGACAGCACAATCCTCACACTCGTGAATATCATCTAGATATGATAAAAATTCAATGTCATCTCTAGAACTATGTCTAAAAGGACATCTTAGTTTGAAGGCGGTTATCAATAAAGCGTGTAGTCCCTTAAGGCAGTCCCATATACTGATTACCTATAACAAGTAATATCACCGCATGCATTTTGCCATTTTGTTTAGTGTTACATTGACATATACCAGTTATATATTTCAAATCAGTGCAGGCAACACATTATCATGCCATTAGTTGTATATAATATTATATACGTCTGTGACGCTGTATTATAATGTATTGTAAGCGGAGGAAAGCATGGACCGAAACAGTCGTTCCCTGGCCTGACCCCGACAAGAGCGCCTGAAAGTCACTGGTCCCTTTTGAGATTAAGGAGTTCTCCAACAGAGCGAACGAACACCACTGAAAGGATTTCAGTAAATAAAAGTCCATAACCCAGTATCCCTCCCAAGGCTCCGCGGTACGTTTTGAAGACCTATACTCAGATTAGGTTTCACCTTAAACATAGCCTTGGGTGAGTAACGTCGCCACATAAATTATTCAAAATGAACTTAGTCGGTAATTTGAACGGCGAGTGAGAAATGTCGTCGGGGGACGCGCGGCGGCTATCGCGCGCCATCCTTCTTATTTGACAGCTGCTCGCGCTTTCCTTCGACGGTGAGATGAATTCAGTGACAAAAATATTTCCTTACATTAAAAAGAAAGTTTCATTTTATGAGAAACCTTTTTTCGGGGTGAAAGTATATTAATTCAATGGAGATTTTTGCAATAACTTTAAAAGCATTTCCTACATATGCATTCAAAGGTTTCTCGTCCGAACTGATGGATTCCTGGAGCGATACTACAATAGATTAATTGTCTGACTAACTATGACTAACCTACTGTTGGAAGTTCTCAGTTCTACTGAAACTGCCCACTTTAAATTTATAACTAGCAAACATCTATCCGTAGACAAAGCACAGCTGTTATTGCGTACCTTAATTGACATATCATTAACGTTTACGATACTCCAAACGTAACGATTTTGTAGCTAGACGTGCCAATATTATTAGGTTTTACCGAACACGATGTGAATGACAACGTCGCGTAACTGACAATCTTTACATGTGCCAGAAAATTAATAACAAGACCATTAACGCAATCTACACTGGCATAAATAGAACAGACTTCGTAGTGTATAAAATAAGAAAACCATGTTTTATTTATCAAATTGACACAATACAGCAGACTTTTGGAACGAAGTTCCTTATCGCGCGTTGCGAAAGAGGCTAGACGGAAAAAAATCAGACGGAAGTTGTCCGACACCCTAGTGTTGCCAATTAAAAAAAATTAAATTTTATTAAAATTCCTTCACTAATTAATCGAAAGGAACTGCGTTGCATCCGGGTGTCCCTTGAGGTGATCTTGTGATAAATATATATTTTATTCGCAAGAAAACCTCAAACAATTTGCAATTAATCAATTGTGTAACTAAACGTCATAACGCGTACGTAGATAGTGGCTACGCCTACACAATATTGGAATAATAATGTCTGTTACATCAGCAATGCATTAGAATTAATCTGGGTACTTGTCCACGTCATGTATTCCCGGCGGAAGCATTTATCTTGATAAACGTAGCATAATAAATATATTGTAAAATTTGTGCGTTTTCAAGCCTATCTAATTCCATCAAAATTATATAACTATGTAGCATTTTTTCAATTATATGAAGATTTATATTTTATAACGTTTATACAGTAATTGATTATACATTCGTTTTTAATTTAATTATGTAATCTGAAAAAAAGACATTCAGATTAAAAAGGTGACGATTCTTACCAGTAATGTTGTTTCTACGGAAAGCTTTGTTTCATAGTTTCTTGTAGGAAAAAATGTTTCTTCACTTTCGCCAGTTCAAAGTAAAACCAAAAAGAAATGACGAAAACTTCCGCGAGTAACACAATAAATACCTTTTTTGTCTGAAACCGATATTGCCTGCTATTTGCCGAGTAACGGCTATGATGGATGATCAACTGGTTGTTCAATTGGTGATCTCAATGCTTTGTTATAATCAATTCCAAAAATACTCACGAATAGAAAAAATATACTTATTAATAAAAAATACATTCACGCTTATTTCAGTACTTGTCTTGTTAACCGCAGCCGATTAATGGTAATTACGTTACCAAGGACAGCAGCTAGATTCTATGAACATCATTACGTAATGAATTAGGTACCTATGGGTGTCCCAAAAATAAACGCGTAATGTTTCCAAAACCTGTAAAATATCGAACAGCATACATGGTACTTGTATTCCTAGCTGAATGTTTCCTAACGAAAAAATTCAGATTATTAGAACAGATGCGTGTAAAACTTTGATTTTGTTAATGAATGAAAATATTCCTTTGTTAAGTAATTTTTCTGTGCTTGCACAACACAAACTGTTAAAAATGAATTGAATAATTCCTAGCTCGGCGGGCGTCAGTAGAGTGGATGACTGCTAGTGGCAAATTGTCACAATCGCTTCCGTGCTTCGAGAGGCACGTTAAGCACTTGTACAGTGCAGGTCTAACACTGTCAACAAATATTTTATCCAGTAACTATATTTTTCATTAATGCTATTATAGTACTGCTACTAATTTATAAATCTGTCGGAGAGCAGGGACAGTGCGGTAAACTACCAGTGGTCCCAGTGGATTATTGCCATGAATGTCAGAATTAATCTTTTGATAAATCCATCAATGTTGTTTTTTTCCCTTGTGAAACCTTTCGTACTTTTATATGCCAATCATACTGACACTCCATAAAACCTTAGCAAAAATAACTTAAACATAAATACCAATGTGTCGATATTAGCTATTTAAAGTCTACATAAGTTCACTTCGAACATATTTATATTTGTCTACAAATAGTTACGACTTTTTTAATCATTTTTCCGTAAAAATATATATAATGCGTATTAGGATATAACGATGGAAAGGTCCGACGGGTACGGCGGTAAACAGGGTTATTAGGGTATCGGCTGTTTTCGTACGCTCGAACGAGGATAATGTATGCAATGAATATTTGCCTACAAAACTGATCAAGTTTTTGTTGGTTTATTATCTTTATCGCAGTTTTCATTTAAAGGAAAATTGGTAGAATATGTATACAGTTCGCCCAGAGTACCACTGATACACCATCTATAGCCCTATTAGACTAGTTGCGGATGTCCATGGGAGCTGCCGTTATTAGAATTATTAATTGGTTATTTAATTAATTTTATAACAGTAAGTTATGTATTCCTAAATAAAGAGCACTATACCGACACTACAGCAGTCATACACGAATAGCCGTTAACGCTATAAAAATCTCAAAGCGTAAACCGGGTCATCCTAATTCACACAAGGAATCTTTGCTTGAACCATTTTCTCGAGTGTTCTCTAAAGACTACCTCGGAAAAAGTCTGTTCGGTTCGTTACTAGCACAATTTATGGCGGCAGTTACGCCAGCGCAGCGTTCTGTGAGCGCTAACAGGTAACTTTCATTGTAATAGTATCCCGTATGCGGTAACCTCGCCCCTATACTGAACGGAAACCTCAAAGAGAAGAACAAAAGTATACACGTAATTAAGGTGTTATTTAACTAGGAGTCGTGTCGCTAGTTACAGTACTAGAGTATTTAGATTATAAAGATGGAAGTTATTGTGTCATTGTACGAGTAGTCTATGCAAATATGGTTTTATGGATTGGAGAGAATAATATTAAATATAGGATTATATAGCAATGTATGCAGATCCGGAATCTATTTAAAATGCATTGATTTTATTTTGTTCGAAACTATTTTATTTGTCTATTCTATTTGCATACAACATACTATGGTCATTCACGTAATCCTAGTCGAGAACTATAAGTGTACAGAATATAAAAATACACTCGTCATCACGAATACATCAAATACATACATACACCAAGAGTGAAAATTAAAGCACGTGGTTAAAATGAACTGTTAATTTACTTTTCCGCTTACTTACACTGGATTTCTATATTTTGAAAACTTATTGTTCAGATACTTTTGAATGTCAAGCTTTTGATATCACTAAGAAATATTAGTATTTGACAAACCGAATCTTTAGAGATATTTATGACTTCCTAAGTAGCCAGGCGATGTAGTATCTAATGATTTATTTACGATTGCTCCAGCTTAGAAAAGATTAAGTCTTTCACGTAGTTAAGGAGCAGATAAAAGTATTAATGACAGAGTGCCCCGTGGGAACCCTTGCCTTTACAGAATTTATAACAGATTATCTACGGAGTATCTGGATATTAAAATTCGTATTTTATGACCCATCTTTTCTTTAAAATCGCTTGATATTAAATTCTTATTAACGATTCCTTGCTCGAAAAGTATCTATCATAATACGAGTATATATACCTCCGGCTCACTACCTACGCTTTCCTTTTACCTTGATTTATAGAAACAGTTGTATTTTTTATGTTACATAGGAATATAAAGTCTGCGCAGCATGATTCAAAATTTCAAATTGTATTCGCGCTCATCTCTTTTGTTCTACCATAATTAAAACACGCAGGACTAATAGACGCCAAATCAAATCAAATGCCGTTATTTTTGTAAATATAATACAATTTTAATATATCATTTTTATAATCTACGTATAATCTATCAGCTCAAAAAACTTCGTCACCTCCGAAAATCGGCGACAAACTCAAAGCTTGTCTTTTTTATGACGTTTTCTTTGACAAAAGGTACGAAAATAAATCGCTTTATGGAAATTCCAGATATTCTAATTATTTAATAGGCAAGTCAATAAGGAATTGCATCACATATTTTATTAATTTTTAAATTGCCTATTGGTTTAATTCATTAGTTATTCTTGTAAACTAAAGTACTTGATATTAATTCAAATGTACTGCTTGCTCAAACACAAATCACCATTCAAATTGGAGCACATTGATTACAAGTTACACTACTACACTTATTTCTATTTTGATGCGATTGTTAAAACAATTTGTATTTGCGTCTGAAAGGTGTGGATGCTGGCGATCGTGTATGATAGAAGCGACCATCATAGTCCTGAAGAATAGCAACACATCTTTGACCAACCTCTAATATTACAGACACTAACGAATATTAACTGAATTTATACTAATATATAGTTGATGGGCTAATTTACTCACAGTCACGTTACCAATTAATCCTAACCAACTAGTAATGTAATTGACACCTACTAACTGGGCTAATTCACACTGACCGTCCCATTCTCGGACGCTTATTACAGGCTCTTTACAGATTTCCACGGACGGCAGCGGTCATTTACGGCTTCTATCTGCTTGTTTGCTACTTATACTGAATATCGACCAGACAGTCCGAACTCTCATTATACTTTCCTTTTATAGTTGCATTTTTCCTGTTTTCAGAGATCCGATTTAATTAGGAACCATAAGTGAAGTATATTTTTCGCATTTTATCTAAACTGAGAAATAGCGATGTTTGCTGCGCCGATTTTTTCATGCTCACATAAACATTACTCGCAGCGGTGCAGCGGCAGGTACGAGTAGAATCGATGTGTTGCCACAATCGTCTCGCCGCCCACCTGCGCCGAACGCATTAATTCCTGCTCACCGCGACCGCGCTGCACGGCTTTAGTTAATTTTTTAGCGTTAACCCAAGAAGCGACTGGGACCAAGAGAAATAGACCAATTCAAATGTCCTTTAAGCAAATATATTATGAGCACTTAATACCTCAGTCAATGTATAATAGTTTCTGTATGTTGTTCTCGCAAGATAAAAACACTAATTTACCAAGTCGCATTAATACACATTGACTAAGATATTTTTTTTGTTTAAATATAACGACATTTGCTTGTCGTCCGCGGAGAAATTAGAAAAAATCTCATAGACGTAATATTAACAACCTTAACTGTATTTTAAATAAGAAAGTTAAATGTTAACTAATTGTCATAATGTTCGCTATAAAATGGGCAATTTTTCAAACTTTTTATCCTGTACTTCAACCGCTTGGGTGTTTATTTTCCAAACACGTTAAAATTAGTATTTTTAATTTTCTACTCAAAAAGCTAAATACTGGTTAATATAGAATTCACTTCAAAGTTATTGGTTGTTTTATTTTTAATTACGCCCGTATTTAACCCTCTTAAGGGCAGATTATCAAAAAATTCTTTTTTAGTGGGTGCCTAAATCTTGAAAGGAATCCACTGTCCAAATTTCATGTTACTAAATTTTGTAGATTGAGCTCTGCACTGATAAATCAGTTACCCAGTCAATAAGTAGAATCACGAACTGTATATTATAAATTAACAAGAGAATTATGACAAAACGTATAATATAATTGCCGGCTAGTAAACAAATTTTTATGGCATGCAAAGCAAATAATATATTACTTATAAAAAACATTATTTACTGCAACGGTATTTTAAATCGATGCGTTATGGTTGCAGCCTTTTTGTCCACCCACCTGTTCCAAACGCATTAATTTCCGTGTGCCGCAAGCGCACTGGGCTTAATTTTTTTGTGTTAAGCTTAAAACTGCTACAAATATTGTCTCGCAACAAATTAAGAATAAATTCTGTAATTTTCCGGTATCCGAATTTATATCCCAACACTTTTAAGGACTTCTAATAAATGTTATTAAAATATTGCATAATAGTTTACGACCGAGTAGATTTTTTTTCATGTTTAGTTTATTGTACCTTATTTCGTATTGTCACTGCGAATACAATGCACCATCATTGTTAAATAATGCCAGACATTGAACAATATTTTACATTGCACAAAGTATGTTCTCGTTCAAACAAAACCTTTTTGAGAATGAAATCTTCATATAAATGTAACATGACCCTCGTAACAGCAATAAACTCTATGATGGATTTCCCTTCAGAAATCCTTCACCCCCTCAAAGTATAAGTCTGTGCGTGTGATATAAAAAGGGATGATGTTATGATGTAATGTTTCATTATAGGCTTAATTGTGGTACCATTAACAACATAGTAATTTCATACTCATATTTTTACAAAGTGCATACAATTCAAAACGGCTATCGCGATAAATTCGATTATTTGATGATTTCGGCTGGTTATAATTATTTAATGATTATCCGCGAATGAAAATAAATAATACAATTTAAAAGAAAATTGTCACCAGGAACACGTACTCCTTAGTGTTAAGCCAGTGTATAACGATACACCTTGCTAAACCCACTACATTTTATGCTTATCTACTCTATATTCCATATTTTATCTGTATTGAGATGGTTGAGAGGTATATACGAAAATATGAACGCCTTGTACAGCATGACGTACCAGTATTATGTATCAACATACATATTTGTACCTCCGTAAATCTTTGCAGATATTTTTATAATGTGTTTCAATTTACATAGCAACAGAATAGACGTGTTAAACCAACGAATTGTTCACGATTGTGTCGAAGCAATATCTTTAAGGCTCACAATGTATGGCTAAAGGGATGGAGCGTGTAAAATGGTAAAAGACTTTTTGCGTTTCAAGAATAGCGACGATCGATACCAAACTAAATCTATTTAGCCGCCGCCTCCCGCTCTGCTGTGCTTAACTATCAAGCTGTTCGCTGTGCCGGTTTTATTAATACTGTATTGTAAAATAAACTCTATTTTGTAAACATATTAAGAGTACCTAAATAGCTATTGTAAAAAGATGCTACCTACTCGTGTCTCACTTGCCTTTGGCCAAATTTAGTCCCCGTTATATATCGCTTCGGCCTGAATCGTTAATGAGAAAAAACAATATACCTATAGCTAAAGTTGTGCTATGTGACATTGACGTTTGATTATCTTATCATTATCTTAAGCAAATTTAAAGTCGTAAAACATAAATTATATACCAAAACGTTGTAATATTATATTATGTTAAAGGCAACAAGGAATTACTTCCAATTGTCAAAATAGCCGATAATTTCCTCGTATAACGGGACGGCGCGTGCATGGCAGTGAAACTGTCGACAGCTTGGGAGATGAATTATCTTTGCTTCGCCTAAGAGAGGCACAGTCGGTGTTGCTCGTGTCACACGTTCGTGTGACATGTGATCTGTTTTGGCTATATGTATCCGTTAATCTTCTATTTGTAATACGACAAAAGGGAATTCTTAACTATATGTTATTTGCGCCAATAGATAATTTATACAATGCATATGACACTAAAGCTTAATGCAATACAACGAAAAAAATTAGCCATTAACTTTTAATAAAAAAAAATATTGCTTCTAGAAATTTATTTTAATTATCCACAAAAATAGATGAATTTTAAATAATACACAAATTTGTTTTGTGATTTAAAAATCACTATAAGCGAGTTGAGTAATCAAAAAAAGAAACCGGATGCAGTATTTATGATCATTCAATAAATCATGGTAATAATGTTTGCGCCTTTGGGAATGCGCCGTGTAAAACTGCTTTGGAACGAGTATCCTGCAACATTTTCACATTTTCACTGCAACATTGCACTTTGTTATTATATTCCACTTACTTTTTTCATCAGAAAATGTTAATCTTACAATCGTTCTGTTATGCAACAAATTATTAAAAGAAAATAGTATTAGAATTTACCTTTAATATTTACGAAAAAACCTCATAATATCACGTGCGCCGAAGACAATTCTCTGATGCTTTTGCTAGTATCTCTGTGTATTGTCAGTAATAAGCAGTCGTATCTCAGAGTCAACCAATCTCCAATACCTAAAGCAAGAATATGTAAATATCACACTTGTTACAAATCCGCATAATTTTTCAAAAAGTGCATACTTATATTTTATTACGAATTTTATTGAATTAAACATGAAAAATATAAACATTATGTAAAGATATTTAATGCTTAAAACGGCAAGTTTACGATTGTAATGTTGAAACTCCATATCTGCACAAAACGTCACCTGGCGCTACTCGCCAATATTAGCACACAATTTATGGCCGTCCAAAAGCCGACTTCGCTAGAATCCACTCTATATTTTAACGCTATCTCTATGTAGATAGTTCGAATACTTTTGACACTAAACGTATTCCGGCAAGCTGAGCCCGTGAGATGTTACCGGGTGGACACAAAATTTCAATTGTATTTGTGGTTTTCGAAAATCGAAATCGAAAACTAACGCTGTTTCCTACAGAATGACGTTATATTCTATTAATATACTGATATTGCCATAAAATTATATATTATACTAATAAAATTAGTTACAAATAACATGAATGTACCTATAGAAGAAAGAAGTTTAGGAAAAACTTTAGTAACTAAGACGAACTGTTTTTATTTGTCTTTCGCATTAGACTTTCACATTAAGGTTTATTATTATTTATATGATTTTCAGAAATTGTCACATCTCATTTTTACCGACTTCAAAGAGGAGGAGGTACTCAATTCGGACCGTATATATATATTTTTTTACAATGTTCATACATTAAACTATTACGAATTAAGAGAGAATTAAATACTTTTTCATTTGCTAATACTCGATGAAATAATAAATTGTAATTGGCATGTTCATGAATATAATAGTCATAAACCAGCTACTTGCTCATATTGGTAATATGCTTTTTATGAACACGTGATAAAAAATGAATGAGGAATGAAAATACAAATGGGACGTGACTAAATTTATCGCGCAAGAGTCGCTCAGTGCAAAGTAGAGACAACTTTTTAGCCGTCTCGTCCACGAATAGAGCGGATCAATACGGCCACCAAATCTATTTAGCTGAGCCCGGATGCAACGCATTCTCGTCTGTATCCCATTTTACTCGGCCTAATTCTATTTTCAAGCCTTTCTCTTTGAATGAAAATGCCATTAGAACTAATGGGGAACGTAAAATCAACAAAATTACGCCGAACGTAGCTAGCGGAAGTGAATTACACACAAAAGGATTTCAACATACATTGATGGTTCTTAGTAAAACAAACTATTTCCTTTATCATTTTATACGTAATTATAATTATTTAATTTCTTTCTTTCCTTCTTTCACCCTTTTATGGTCCACTGCTGGACCGGGTCTCCTCTCATAGTGAGAGGGATTAGGCCATAGTCTACCACGCTGGCCAAATGCGGATTGGTAGACT
>DWQT01000211.1:0-26565 GCA_018244895.1 Myscelus amystis hages | reverse complement strand
TTCTCATTTTTTAATGATGAGAATTTGCCTTGAAAATTATGAAAAAAAATACGATTCTCGGTCGTTAATGGGTTAAAGCATGAAAGAAAGGATACATTTATTTCCCCGAGCAGACAACAAAAAAAAATTTATTACATTAAAATACAAAAAAATTAACAGTCTAGTTGGGTAACCACCGATAACATTAGCTATAATAAAAAAATAGGTAAGTTAGTAATAAAAATACTATTATAACTATGTTTTTGTATAAATAAATAAAGTTGTCAGAGCGCCCCTATTTTCCTTTTATCGCGCAGTTTGAATGTAGAGAGCAGTAGCGCTAGTTTGATGGGAACACGTCGTCTACATCTTACATTGCATACATGCCTTAGGCAGCTACTAGGTACATGACATTCTGGTTACAAATTTTTTGTTACTTTTGACATTGTTAACGTATTTTTCTTAATAAATAAAAATCGGTAGGTTGAATTGATCTGTGCAATGCTACAAAAATTGTAAATCTGTGACCATAAATGTAACATTTTGAATATTTTTTTTTTGATTTTCCATGCTAGTTGTTATATGTATCAGTGTGGGACTGAGTACGTAGAGCCTTCTATCGATCGTAGTATAGGGAGCGTACACACGTGTAAGGCAGCCATTAGTCATCGACTACTCTCATTCACTTACACGAAAAGGATTAGCTATTGATAACCATTGATTGTTCTACTGTCAAAATCATAATATATTTTCAAGTAGATATATTAGGTATAGAATTATTGTCAATTCTCATTGTTACTTATTCAGTTCTTTTGACAGACTTCAATTAAAATTTCAAATATGGAAATGTCACCACATTCAACTGTATACGATTATCCAAGTTACGAGTGTATACGATTATCCGATGTTAAGTTAATATTGACAGTTTCATTAATACTAAACGACTTGTATCAGTACATAGTAACACCACACATTAACAATAACAGTGTTCTTAAAAATATACTAAAGACTAAGTAATTTCATATAATGTAGTAAATTTTGATTGGTATTTATGTAATTTAACTAACCCTAGAGGCATTTATATTTCAAAAGGTATGTACATGTAACATAAATGGATTCTGTTTAGGCCGAGGCATTTTCGGTTTCGCAAAATTGAGAATTTATGTAATTGTGCATTGAGAAACCATAAGATTTTGTGGCGCCGTGTTTCAAATAAATTGCGTTATTAAGCCAGGCGGTAGCATCCTTTTTTGCAATAAAACGAAATGGACGCCATGATGGAGCGGATCTCATACTCTGATTCAGATGCGACTGACTACATAAAAAAACCTTATTCATTTTTATTCAATATAATAAATACATTTATTGGCTTCGTACACCGTTAATGCGTCCATTCATTTCAATCCTTCAACCCTCACCAGCGTAGCTCTACCCGGGCGTTCGTTTAACGATTATTGTTAGATAACAATACAAGCGTTGCTGTTTCACAGCAAACAGTACTGCTTCAGTCAGGCTGCTCGATGCGAATCTTAGTTGTAAGCATTTATCACCTACGTGCTTAATGTATCTATTAATATTAGAAAAAGGCGGTATTATTAACATTGTGGTTTTGGCGAAATTATCCAAACTAGCGTGTTATTAGAGAGTTTCGTAAAAAAGGTAGTTCAGGTGACCTTCATACTGGTTTTGAAGACATATTTTTTTCTTCTAATTACGGAAGTTTGTGTGTTACATAATGATAGCAAATCGTTCATGTTGAACGGGGTTCGTTACAAGGGTAAAGTATAATCAAATAAACCAATCAGCGCGGGTCATAATCTCACTGCTATCGATATAAATCCTCCGCAAACACGTTGGAAGGTCGAACGCGAGTCTGCCGTGCAAAGCTTATTCGCTAGTGATGTGCCGAGTAAACAATGATAATTTTGACTAATTCAAGTGAGCGGGTTCTGGGATTTTATTTGTCATATTTTCAGTAAATTCTTTCATACGTATTGACAGATATCACGGATCAGCTCTTTGATTCTGCTTTATAGTTTAACGCCAATTTCATTTAAAACATTTTTTCAAATAACAATATTTATTGATTATTATTTTATGTTTCGCCACAGTCGGGATCAAAGTGAAAATCGTATAAAAAATATACGAAAGGTAATTGAAACGTAGCCTCGGTGTAATTCAGTTTCATTAAACATATTATATTTCAACAAACGTATTGAAGTAAATGAAAGTAAGTATTTACCTACTTACAGCGTCTCAAGTTAATTAGGCGTGGAATATTTGCCTATGAAATGTTTAAGAACAACATAAGTATCAAGTTGTAAAATCCTACAGAAACTCAAACAGAATTTGATGAGATATAACTTATTTGATACAGTTTTGGCTGAGGATTATCAGGTAGATAAGGTTACTATAAATGAACTGGCTTAATGAGAAAATGTAAACGACTATTTGTAATGAACATTATAGTGCAAAACAGTCACAAACTAAACATTTATGTTTGATTAATAGTAACCATATTTTATAACAAAAAGATTCTTTGAATTGTGGTCCCCTATAATAAACCCAAAAACGTCGAGATTGTGAATAAACATCTAGTTAATTAAAAGCAAGCTTTTTGTAGACATAATGTAAATTCTTAAAAGTTTTTTACGGAGATATGACGTATCTCTTTCAAGTATTCGCTTTTAAAGGAATTGAATTTAAAATGCCGAATTGGGCTTGATATTGTTTATTTAAATAGGGCTTGATATTGTTTATTTAAATAGGGCTTGATATTGTTTATTTATATAGGCAAACATTGTGTGCTTATTAATTTACTCATATATTTATATGGATAGTCTGCAAGTATTTTTACTGTTCTCATATTGTTATTGTTCATTAATATTATTCTAATATTTCCCAAAACAAGCAGACAAGTTTCCATTCTTAAAATATGTCCCATCCTAACGGACTAAAAGCCTTTATAATCAACGCGCTATTATGTATGTATATGTAGACGTAACTCATGACATGAAGTGATTCTAAATATTGGCATATTTCTCCGCTTATCGTGAATACTCGTTAAATGCAAGCTCCCGGAGTCAACGGCTGTTATATAATAGATTTAACATTATCGCAAAGTGAAATACTTACGTTATACTTACGTAATTAAGGAAAACATAGCCAATTAGTACATTGATTAATGTTAAAAAATTACATTCCCATATCCTGCATCCCTACAATACAATCTTAAAACTAAAACTTCCTCAGAGTTCCATTTTCAAATGCTATGCGAAAGAAGCGAATTATTACGCTATATCGAACAAACGCAGTGGGTTATTCAATCAAAAGTGTTTCAAATCGACTCATACGTATGGCCACGGAACAGAGCGTGGTGTTTCTTCGATTGCGGAATAGTCCCACCGCATTCGAGTACCACGCCATACGGTGTAGCTCACGGTTTTATCGACTTACCGGCGCGAACCGTTATTCGATCAGCACATCGCTATACGGTGGTTAATCTCACCGCTCAACGATCGCTTTGTCCGCGCTGTTTACATTACGTTCTATTTTTGCTGTCCATCATCTGGCCATTGTTAGCGTGTGTTTACGCGGACCGGCGCGGGGCGAGCTTGCGGTCTTACGTGTCTTTTGCGGCGGAAAACGGACTGATTGAAGTGTGTTTTTTGCCGCTACAGCAGCACTCGCCTTGTTTAGGAACTGACGTTCGATTTCCTTTCGAGTCGTTCACGAAAAAGACAAACGTTTCTCTCCGATTGTGTCGAATTGAAATGAACTTTATTATCAGCTGTTACTAGCGGCTTCGCGAATTTTTTTGTACGCGACATCCGTTATCGCGCCCGTAACGCCATCTATGTATGTTATTTAATTAAAACGTGTTTTCCTGTGGAAACTCGGCCGTTTTTCCGTTATAACAGTGATTTATGTCACTCTTCAGCTCTTCAATTGTTTTGATACCAAAAATCACATCAATTCGCTGCTCTGTTTTGACGTGAAGTAAGCACAAACAAACACCTTCGCGTGTATAAATATTAGTATGGGTTCACTTTGTTGCATCGCAAATAGTAGAAAAGATTGTCATACATTTTGGTTATATTTACACTTTGTAATGTAAATCCAGAATTACTGTAGGATCGTACACTGCAGGCACCGTCGAACATTTATTGAATTTACGGAACATTTCCAAACGTATTATACATAAAATGATGTATGCTGTAAAAATTCATAATATACATATTAGCATTTAATGGACCAAGTCCTGAAAGCTTTTAAACAACTCCACGATACTTGACATCCTTCTTCAGTACGGCTGCACTGTATGTATCGTGTGTGTGCTCTGTAATATCGTTTCGCTGCTTTCTAAATATTTTGCCTCACCGATGCTACAGATTATACTTGATACGTTAATTCTTCTTTATTTTTGTACAATTAATGTTCCTTTAAATTGAGTTTGAAATATGTGTCTGCTGGTCCACGTTTATATTAAAGGCGGCCATCTTAGTCCTCAAGAGTGATTTCGAATTGCGCGAATACTAACTAAAATTAAGTGCATTTGTACCGACTAAAATACTAACGAAACCAATATTATGAACAATCCTATTCGTGCAGTCCTATTACCAATGAATACTAAGCAACTTATATTCATATTAACACCCGTTACTAACCGAACTATTGTAGTTGACACTGCCACTCTCATACCCAATTTTGTATTCGAATATATATTTATTTAGTATATTTAATTGCAAATATCCATCGGTAGCAGACACTCGTGACTGTTGCACCCTATTTCGTTAATTACTGGTTCTATATAATACAGAAAATATAGCGTACGGTGTCTACGTACAAGATATTAGAGCATTGTTACAATTAGACCTGGCTTTTATCGTTTTGTAAGATACGATAGCGCTCACTTAATTAGAGCGTAGCACGAAATGTCAGAGTTCACAGGTATTCATTTACATTTGAATTTCGAAATTCGAAATTCCAGTATTTACCGGATTATGAAAATACACGTTCAAAATTTGAATTTGGAAGATGATTGTTACATGTGTTACATAGTAACCGCTTTATGGTGTATCGATAATTTTCAAATTTCAAAGCGTAACATTTTGAACTGTAATAGTGTGTACAACTGAAAATGATTTAGTATCATAATAGGTCAGTTCCAATAACTAAGCGGGCATGTTGCTCCACGTTACTCCAATGCGATCCATTTTAAGTTGTTCTTGGAAGTTTTAAAACAAAGTGCTGCGAAAAGGTTCTATTTCAGATGTCGAACAACGATTGCCGACGATGCATTCGTAATATGTTTACGTTTCAAAACGTAAAAAGTGACAATAATATTTAGTTACACATATTCAACAGAGTAGGTCCTTTGTACTTAATTATTGTTATTATACTGGTTGAAACCCACTGCCTTGTTCGCGTACTGTGGAATTGAGAATTGAAAATTTATATTTCTATGTATTTTATATATTTTTTTACTGTAAAGCTCCAGCGGTAGATTTAAGTTTTATATTGTTAAATCTCATTGTAAATGAACAGGGTTCTTATGAGAAATAAATTTCTTTAAACCTATACTGTAATGCTTAGTAATCATACTACTAAAATAAAAACGAGAAAGAAAACCCAATGACATAGACATTGTAGAAAAAGTATAAAACTTACTGTTATAAGCTATATAGTAGGTCCGTAGAGTAGAGCAAGTACTTTTTTAAATATTTAATGTACGGACCATTTTCCTTTGAGCCGAGCACGTACAATGACATCAAAGTATGATCGCAGCTCGTTTACCGATAACACACGGTTAGCCGCTAACCAATGATGCGGTTTTAAATTGTATCATATTGGTAGCGCATAGAGATTACAGCTGCGACTTAATCAAATATTCAAATCCAGCAATGGAGTCGTACTTTCGAAAGTTCACAATTTGCCGGTGCGTGTAGAAAATACAGATCAAAAATACATACATCTTATTAGGATGATAAACTTTATATAATAAGATGATATTGTCATAAAATGCCCTCATCTATTTAACTTATCAAATCAGTGCAATTGTACATGATGAAGGTCTTAGTTAAAGCGGTTTAGTTATATGCATTCTTAAGTAGTCTAAGTATGTATGCTAAATTTAACCTTCAAAAATAATCACAATTATGCTCTGATAAAAATAGGAGTACAATAGTATTTCTGGAGGGATTCTATTTTCGAATTATACCAGATTTTATACCTACGTACATTGTATGTACCTGTTTATTAACGTATTCTGCTTAAAACAAGCACAATTAAAATACAAGATAAATATTTATAAACACAGCTAAGAAGATTGCATTGCGATGTTTCTAATGGTTTCGTACTCGTGTGTAGGTACGCGGTTCAATGATATGGTTCGTAGAGGCGGGTACAGAAATAGAGTTCGAAGAAATAAATATTACAAGTACATTCGATTCACTCGTATCATGTGAATTATTTAATACGAGAGTGCCTTTATCGTACAAAGTCGTTCGATAGCCATTTCGTATTTCGGCTTATAAAATCTTTTATTGACATTCAGAATTATTTTACTTTTAACAACAATAAATTTCACTGGGAATAATGGTATTTTTGTAGGTCTAGCTAAAGTTGAAAAAGTTGTCAAAATGGATCAAAATTGTCAAAATTGTTGAGGAGTTTTCAAATATATTAAATTTTATCTAATTACAGAGATCTCATTAAATATTTATTATCCGAGTTTGCCTATTATAGGTATTAAAGGTACGAAAAAATAAAAGAGTAATTATAACAGGAAACATTTTGACAAACTCCGAGAGAATTCTCAAATTCGTACATTCGACTCAGTCCCACGCTTAGCAGTTTCTTCTTGTTCTGCGTTCTACTATCAGTCAATACGTCGATGGGCAGAAATATACATATAGATATAACGTATGTATTATGTATATTTAAATGATTTAAGTAAAGCCATCAGAACTAACGGAGAGTTTTCAACACTTTCATTAGAAATGTATCACCTAATTTATATTTCTGCGTATTTTTCGCACTATTCAAATGTATTCTTCTAGACGAGCATAATAAAAAAAAGGTAATAACGATTAATCTAGGTCGAAAATCCGCTTTGTAAGTATCCACGCCGGGTAGAGTCGAGTGGGATCAAGCGTTCATATAAAAACGTAGCCTCTTCAATATAATATTTAAATGTACATACATACGATTGTAGGCGTATTATTATAGTTTATTTTGCGTCATATGTCTATAAAGAAAAAAACAAACATTTACATTACACACGTCGTCGACTAAATAGAAAAATGACATGTTTCAAATTTTTTTTTTGGAAAATGAGATTATTACATAAAACGAGTCTTCTATCAGCATTCTTATGTTTTATGTAATAATCTCATTTTCCAAAAAATTTTGAAATATGCCATTTTTCTATTTAGTCGACGCATGTATATACTGGAGCAGTGTATTGAAGGAAGGAAGTCTGGAGAAACTTCAGGCATATCACAAGGACTATATTATACTATGATGAAAATGGTACAGGTATGGCATAATACTGCAACTGACAGTTTTGGCGGGTGAAGCAGTTATGTTGGCTAGTAGAAACAAACGTGTTCTGTATCAATCCAGACAGTCGAACGGTAAGCCATTGTTTGTTGTTAATATCCGACTGATTCTTCCTCTATATCAAAGCTTACTTTGATGGATGGCGAATGTGATTCTTTCATTTGTTTGGAAATAAAAATGCAATCAACCGTGCGTCGTTGTTTACGCTAAAGCCGAAGAAATGTGGAAAATTTTTGAAATGAAAAATAGACGCGTTGTTTCTATATGTTTTCATAGTCGTGTTAGTTTTGACTGTTGTTGATCTGTGAATCCATTACAATTATCAGTACGAAATTTTGACATGATCGTGTGTAAACTATTAAGTAATCATAGAGGCCCTGACTGCAAAACCGGTGGTCGTGAGTTCGATTCCAACTCAGGCAAAACACCGGTGTGATGAACAAATCTGTCCGTTCTGCGAGTGGGCTTGGTAAACATAATTATATAAATGTTACATCGTATCTATATTTGTATATTTATCAGTTATCCGGCTTCTATAACTCAAGCAGTTCATAGAAATAGCCATTAACTTAATCTATGACTGAGATTCTATAAACATAACCTCACAACGTCCTTCGATATAAAATCACACTGCATTCACTTGACAAATCTTCAGGAGCGTGTCTGTATACATAATCAGCAGTCTGAAAGGATTTTATCGCGATATGAATCGTAGAACCTTGTGGTAGGTCATGTATCCAACCTTTTACAGTATACCAGCTTGGACCCATCGGCCATTACTATTCACGGTGGGCATTCATATCACTTGAGATTGCTTTAGTTTGTTTTTAAAATAGACAATAGACTATTTTTAAACACAAAAAAGCTTATCTTTTAATGCATAAAATAGCTTTAAAGATCGTTTTTGTTGTTACAGAGATTGTGTTATACAATCAAACAAATGTTAACTCCGTATTTAGTTAAACGAGTGCTTGGAATGTGTCTCTGTTCGCCTATTAGAGCAAGTTTGGATATAATGATATTAATATCAGTACCGGGGCCGTAATGCCATTAATACCATAAACATCGGAAACTTCAGAGTAACGGTGTCACAGTCTAACAATATTAACGTCTTATTGCACAACTTCGAATGTTATTTAGTACTGTCTGTTGAGCTGTTAATAGCTTGAAAGCGTTCGACCCAAGGGAACGGTATTGAATTGAAACTGCCGATAAAGCAATTCCCTTTGAATATAAATGCGTATTAATACAATTACTTTATTATTTACTACGTAATAGGCATCGTCTTTATTGAACGATTTCTAATCAGACATCTGAAGTAAACTCGCACCCTATTGTTAATAACGTAACTATTGTCAATTATATTTATTATTATACGTCTCTTAATATACAATAGTATGGGTGTAAATAATGTGTTTTGGGAAATGCTTGGCTTAACTCTAGAACACAGGGTGATTATATTCAATTTTGAACATGTCAAAACATATTGCGCAGTTTATTTTTTTAGTCTGTACAATTATATGAAAATCTTTTACATTCCCATACTTATCTACTCTAGTTCTCTTCTGTGTTGATACTGATCTCATCCAGCCTTTAATGATCTTCAAAATTCTTAGAACTTCAGGTTATCTTTCAGCATGTTTATTGGAGTATACTTAGAAGACTAGTCTTGCATATCATTGGAAGATCATAAGTGCATTATTCCTATTGGCTATAGCGTTACATAGGTAGTTGCATATTACATATCGCGTTTCCAATACAATTAATATTACTCCAGGGAGTTGCAATGATATTGGAATTGTGTGTAATTAAATCTTGTATGAAATTAATTACAATAACAATATTAACATTTCCATATGAACAGTATAACAATGCAATGTCAATATGCGCATGATTGTTTGTTATTGAATTGAAGTTAATCAAGACATTCACTTGTTGCATACGAGTGTTTAGTTGATTAAATAAGTAAAAATAATAGCTTACATAAGCGTAAAAAACGTTATTATCGTTTACATTATAAATGTGATATAGTTGACGAATACGGGTCTTTATATATTATTTATAGTTAGTCCCCAAGCCTTTAAATATTTTGCAGAACTTCGAGAGAGGTTATGCGAACTAAAGGTCGGTGTATAATGCGCCCGTTACTTGAAGTACCGGCTGTCTATATTCGTATTCGTGGTAAAATATACACTCCGAAATCCGTAGCTATTTTAGCGTTCAGAATAATTGTATAGTTTAATACATTTATGTTCTTTATATAAAGTAATTACAGTCGTTTAGAAAAATGCCAAAAATACTGCGCTTTCTTGTTACCATATAGTCTTGGAAGTGATTGGACATTAAATTTTAAATATTTTTATAAACGCTTTTTATAACGTTCTTCAACGTAAAAAAAGGTTTATCCGACAACTCCACATACTAAAGCTATTGGATTCCATAGTAGGTGACACCTTTGATATGGTAACCTGACATCTAAGTATGGTTACTAGTTTTTGCATCTATACACCATTGAAATGCTATGCATCACAGAAATCTTGGTTGCACTGGACCTCGCAAGTTTTGGCTAAGCAGTAAAGGTCACAAACCACAGGACCAGTGGGTAGTTGAACACGAAATAACTGAATGCATGTAATAGTTCTTCCCGAGTACCGGACTTAATGCTCCATTGAAAATCAGCGCTGCGGTTTCACGCCGCAGCTTTATGCGGATACCTTTTTATCTTGCGGCCGTGTCGTATTTTTTCTTTACAAACTTTAATTTTTGCGGCGAAATCGTGTCTAAAGAATGATTTTTTCATTTTAATATTGCACCGACGCTATAGTGCGCTAAATTACAAAACAAACGATGATTATGTAAACATGGAATTTATGGTTTGCAGTGATAGCCTTTCAATTCAGACTTCCACTCTATCCAGGGTTCAGGTTTCAAATCGTGGGTGACCTTTGACATATAACTGAATATAACTCACTACAACGTCAAGTAAAACATTGTGAGGAACTGCACATTTAAATTTTAAACCTTTTCACTATGAGGAAAATTGTGTCCAGTAGCAGAACACAGGTTCTGGAGTTATGAATTATGAACATTTATCTGGTTCTTCATGACGAACGGTTGTTGCGTCGAAATAGTGCGCATATTATGTATAGAAGAAAATATAAAAGTGATGTTTATGAGCAAGTATTTATATCACACTTAATAGGAAATTTGGACATCCCTATGTGTATACGATGATGTAATTTCTTTGTCGTCTCTGCGTACTGCGGAAGTAATACATTTTTACAGAAAAACATCGTGTTTGATCTCTTAACCAGTTATTTTAGCTATATTAAGTTACTAATCTCGTTTGGAAATGGAAGAAACTTATAACAATCACATAAGTTCATTTGGACTTTTTATAATCTTGCCTTGGCTGACGTTTTGATCGGGTGGTTAGACACCCTGACTGTTGAATCTGAGGCTGTGGGTGGAATCCCATGCAGGACAAACATGATTATATAATATCTGCCTACATTGGAATCAAATGGCGGCGTGTAAAGGTGTCTCGTTATTTCAAAGTGTATTTATTGAGTCTATTACGAGTATGTGTGTATAAGTGAAGAATTCCCATGGCAAAAATTTTGGTTTTACTCCAGAGATAGTAAATATTTTGATTTCAGACCAATTAAAAAAAAAAGCTGTATTATTACTTTCATTGCGGTTAATTTGCAAATGAGGTTCTTATGGCGTGAGAGAGTGTTAATTACGCATGAAGTTCTCTTTTACTCGTAAAAAAGCATTCAAGAGTTGTGACTTGTCAAAGCGATATTAATAATCAATTAAACTACCAGAACATCAATTAATTAGTTACGCTCACCGAAGCTTGGTAGAGGTTGCTACGGTTACTACACATATTGTATTGTAAGTCATATTATATTTTACCATTATTGCCTGATTGTGATCCCTTGTTACAAAGGTCTTTCGCAAAGGCTCTTTACATCCACATTTATTACAATAAGTCAATCTCACAGAGTTCTTTGTACGTACCCACACGATAAACCCGCCATTTTGCCTCCAATCCTCTTGAGTACAAATAAATTCTTCATACAAGCGAAAAGATAAAAGGAACTAACCATTTTAAGCAAATTAGGTGGGGTGCTATATTTTTTGTCCGAGTCTGGAAACTTTCAAACATCCAGCCCATTTTTTACGCTGACGACAAAAGTTTAAAAATAAATTCATTATAATATAACGTTATCATGGATTGCCCGATAAATTAAGTCCTTTCTTTTGTTCGTTTCACGTAATCAGTTTATTGGAATCTTTGGCTTTGTATAAAGCTTTTCTATTGTTACCTGGCTACCGTGCCAATTAACCTTGCAGTGAGTTTATGGTACGACTTAGGCAATTATCAGAACGAAGATAGCTGTTTTGGCTCTTTGCGTTTTGGGCTTGAATTCATGGCTTCAACGATGCATCGAATTCCTGTATCGTGACATGTGTGTCGATTCTTATTTATGTATTTAATTTTGGCTAGTTAAATTAAAAATACATAGTTGTTTGACAAATATCTCCATAAAAACCCGGTTTTTCCTGCCATCTATACTAATAAATAAAATTGGAGTGTCTGTTTGTAATATAAAAATAACCGTTTTTCACTAAATGCATATGTATGTAAACACGGTACATATACCAAAATAACATTTTTTCCAATTTTTGTCTGTCTGTCTGTTTGTTCCGGCTAAACTCTGGAATGGCTGGGCCGATTTCGACGGGACTTTTACTGGCAGATAGCTGATGTAACAAGGGATAAATGAGGCTTCTTGTATTTTAAAATTTTAACAAGAACTTTTTTGTTAAATTCATACGCGGAAGAAGCCGCGGGCACAGCTATTTTAAAATAAACTAAACAAAATTGCTTAGTTTAACGCGACTCGCTATATTTAAAATTGATTGATTCGCAAATAACTTCTTAAAGGCTATTATTTCACTTTCAATCAACTTCTCTTTGTTTATTTAACAAATCAAATCTGTCAAGTCAATACATATTGTGTAGGTACTAATTGCTGTTATTGAACTCAATTAGAAGGACTATTTGATTAGACATTACGCAGTCGGTATTATTGATATTGATATTATTAATTAATCTCACTTTACTGCGAATGCTCTATAACATTAAATATTTCTAGCTACATAATACCGAATATTATGTTAAGAACTCTACATTACATAAACTTCTATTTTATAGAATACTTTTTCTAGAGCTTGCTGTAATTAATTTATAAATTTGTTTTATAAACAATTAGAATTTGCAATTTTTAGTACAGGGTTCCGGGTAGCACTGGGAAAGCATAGAAAGTTGTTAACATTTGCAATAGATCAAGGTTGGTTATGTGAGTATTTCATCCTTAAAATAATACAATATAAAAAGACATTGAAATACGTAGATAAGATTAAATAGTGTTCTGTGCTGTAACGTTTCATTTGCATGAATAATTAGAATGTAACTGTGGGAAGTTTTTCGATCGACATTTTCATATCAGCTGTTTGAGCACACGCGGCGTTTGCGCGCCGAATACTATCTCGTATTTTGTTTTTCTGTACCAATATAACCAGCGAAATCCAGGCGCACACAAGGTCAAACACAGTGAACGGAGCCGAAGAAATAATTGTTACGATGGCTAGTTTATAAAGCGCATTTAGCACGAAATATGTTAGTGATGAAGCGGTTTTGATGAAATACTACCGTGTTGCGGCCCTCGACGGTCGATGCCATTGAAGTTGTGCAAGTTTCAACTTACAGCGGCAAGTTATAAAGATCACATTACACTGCACCGAACAGGTGGTAAAATAAACAAATGCGATGGAAGATCGGCTACGTAGTAACATGAAATAGCTTCAAGAAAATTCACTAATCGTTTTTCAACCAGTTTTAGAGTATTAAGTAACACACTATATTAAAAAAGTGTTACAAACATGAATTGAAAGAACAATTTAACATTCTGGTTTCAATTGTTTATTACAATACTTATAGCTAATATCTGTATAGATAATGGTTTATTTGTTGTAGACGTAAAAAGATTATGTGTATTGTGTTTTTAATTGTTTTCTCATATGGCTTGCATGCACAACTGTCATATTGGGCTAAACTAGCGGTGGCAGATGGCTGGAGGTACAGTAGGTATTGACACTAATTAACGGTGTTGTAGACAAGCGAGGTTTCCATATACTAGTTAGATTTTACTATTAGTAGCATATAATAATTACTAAACTGAAATATTTATAACGTGAGTTGCATTATGCACGTATTGTGTAAGTAAAAGAGTTAACTGGTGTAAATTACAAGACCGCTATGAAAAAATTCTAATGTTGACATATAAAAAGTAGTAGTAACTTAGTAATAGTCAGGATTTATAAAGAAAAATTTACATATTAAGTAAAAAGCGTCAAATTTGAATATAATATTCCATAATAAGCAAGCACTAGAACAGCTGGAAGGTACATATTATATGTCTGAGTTGTCAGAAGAAATCCATGACCACCTTCGAAAACATCGATGTAAAAGGGGAGATGGGAATCAATAGTGAATAGCAAGCGACATCAATACCATCCATTAAGCGGAATTGCGGCCAAACTCTTGACCGTTAAAAATAAAGAAAGACCTAGAACGTACTGGAACACGTTTCGTTAGCTCAAATATGTACGAATGTCGATTTCATTTGTTTCAAGTTTTAAGCTGCTCGAAGCCTTTCGGTGCAGTTAAATACTGCAATTAAAATTGACTTTGCCATTAGCGGTTACCAATCTGACTGGTAATACTTACTTGAATTGACGTTATCTCAGAATTCGTTCCGAAATCACGGAGAACACCGATTCCCCTATCAAAAGTAAATTGTTTCCGTTGAAATATACTTTCCTCTGCGTGAGTAAAATTTTTGCCTCCGGTTTCCCTGTTTTGCGAAAACGCCTAAATATTTGCCATGGGGTAATTCATCTTTGAGGGTAGACAATTTATTGTCGGAAATCGCCTCGCACCGACTCGTAAAAGGATTTCTCTGATTGAAATAAACGACTTTTTCATATATCACTCCATTCGATTCCCTCCTATTTGTGATATCAATTTTAATATGCCACATTTCTTTTCCCAGAAATCGTGATACGTCTATTTAGGTAGTATATTAATAGATACATTGGTTTTGTCCTTGTGTAATGTTTAATTTTGTTAAGTGTGTATTTCGAGTGTTTATTATCCATCCTTGCAATTTTTGTGTGAGATTTCGAAATATTGATATTGTTGAGGCTATTTTTAATTCCATACTAGGTTTATCGTTGTTTCTAGGCACATTATTTTACTATAACCAAACCACTCAGTGGCACAATTACAGCAAATCCTATACAAATTTCATTTCAGCACAAAATGTATATTTTAAGAATATACATAAATCTATTCAAAAGTCACTAAGGAAATAAATAAAATACAACGCTAAGAACACAAGCGCCATTTATAGGTAAATCATCTCGTTGCCAACTCTCCCCTGTGTCCTTAATTGAAATTGAATTGAACTTCAGTTTTTGTTCTGTTTAATTAAATTGTGAATAGTGTTAACGTAACAACAATATTGGTGTTTGCACGCGCAGCTTTAGTGTCTTCGCGGTCATATTAGTAGTGTTTCAATGTGAAACACTACTATCACATTGTTCTCATCCCCCCCCCCTCATTTTGAGGTTTTTGAAATAACTTTTTCTAAATTGCATTTTTAAAAGGAAAGGAATAGCTGTAATTCAATATTTCAAAAAAAGTCCATACGTTGCCTTTCAAAACGATAGGCATTTCATTCATAAGTTCTAAGCTGCCCAATTGTCTGGGGGAAACACCGGGTTAAGTACGGATTTTGACATACTAAAATTCTGGCATCAAGCTCGCGACGGCTTTGAAGCTCCACCGGGGATCTCCATTGGGACTCATCGGTGCGGTACGCCCATTTTCAAGCAAATATAACCCTACCTCGCCCGCCTTCTAAGGCCCGACTACGCCATGTTGCCTCCGTAACGTAATTTTAAAGACATTAAACGAGCAATACAGCTCTGACCGAATTAAAATACGCTTCACATATTTCCAGGTGAGCGTTATAACATAATAATTTCAGTACAATTACACGCAGTCATTAAGCCATGCTGAATGTTTCAAGGAAAAAAGAGATACGGCAGGCGAATGACGTTTCAAACAATGTGTTCCTGAGTTTTAACCATATTAAAATAAATGTAGTGCTCAGACGTTCTAGATTCGAGATGAAATCAGGCCGTAGCCCTTCTCAGAGATTCTTTCATTGAGGACCCGCTACCTACCGCTTACCATTGTTTGTGGAATAGACTGAGATTAATACTTTATTTCACAAACAATAAACACTAATAGCAGTATTCGATGTTCATTTTGTTGTCCATATCTGTAATTGCAAGTCTATTCACATTTGAAAACAGAATTAAGCGCGGATTTTGTTACTATATTAATTCTTCAAAAGTAGTTAGTAAACACCTTTGTTAACGTTGACCTTAATTTGAAGATATTTTAGCTTTGACTTTACTACTGACCAATTGTTTAACATAGTTCCTGGAGAGCGGAGAATCTATAGAAATATACGTGTAGTGACTCATCCGAGGACTGTCCGAGCTCCGTGACGTCGTAAACGATTGGCGGATGCCAAATAACTTCAGAAGTATTCTGTATTTATGTACATTGCACATTAAAAGGTTAGATCTATCTGGAGTTAATGACCGATTTGATACACAGTCAAAATGTACATACGTTTTATATCGATATTCAATAGCTTGTAATATTATTTTGCAAACAAATCATTCGTAGAGATAATGATATTAAAGGTGCAAATTTAACCGGTGTGGTATGCGCGTGCAGCGTTCCCGCGACATGAGATCATTCTGTGGAATGCAGCACTCATGTCTGTTTCGAGATGACGTCCCGGGATGTACCTAATCTACTTTTGTACCCATAAATACATTATACTGTATGGTATCACTTTTATTATTTTATTCATGACTGTACCGATATAAAATACGCGAATCAAGATCGTATACTCGCATGAATCAAGATCATAAATAAAATATGCTTTTATTTTTGTGTTATCATCGCCGACACTTGTGAGTGGGAAAACTAGACTGGTTCGTTTTTATATACCGACATTAATGTTATATTGGCCAATAACCGGCAATCCGATTTCTTGCAATATATTTTACGCCTTCATCGAAGTTGCGGAGAAACTATGATCCCACAGGAACAATAAATAAGTTGAATTCCAGGAACAGTTTTCTCTGACTTATGTTAGTATAAAAGATATGTCTGTCTTTGGCATGAAAAAAAATGTTATCAGGATTATAGGTTATTGGTACTTACGTATTTAGATGACGAATTTTGTAACTGAACCATTTATTTCTGCCGTTAAGCAAAAGGCACGTGTCTCGGTGTACCTATACTAAATGTATGTACACAACACGATTATGTTTGTACAAAAATGTTCTGTAAAGCTCACTTTCCTTGTTAACGTTACTTGTTGCACGTATGTTACACGTGCCCGGATGTATAAATGTTACTGTATTCAATTTGTTTTTCACATTATACACGTTTGCGACCCAGCTCTTTGGCGGGCTGTAGGGAAAGTTGGTCATCGCTGAAATTGCGTTTGTTTAGCCCCGGCCGGGTCCGTTTCATACGCTGAGTAAATTCGAGTTTAGGACTTGTGTCAACAACGCGTGTTTGAGTTATAAGTTATTGTTAAGGCCCCGAAAGGCCGTCGAGAAGAAACGACCAACGTAACCAGTTTACGAGTACACTCGTATTGGGTGAACTAAGTAAATCCCATTTCGAGGAACTAAGTTAAAATTACTCGCCTTTACGAACTTTTAGACGCCCATAAGCGTGTTTGCGTAAGATTATAAGTCATAATGACTTTAAAACATGGCTGGAGCGTTCGTTTAAGTAAAGTACACGTCGAAGGCTGTCGAAAAGCAAATTTGTGCGTTGATGTTCCGTTCTGTGTGGGGTTCTGCTATCGAATTAATATGCGGGTAAATGAACACGTCGTGTGGACGATATCACGTAGGCTTGAAATTCCCAGCGTCTCGTGTATAAAATATATATTCATTTCTACAGGGATTGAAAATGTACGGACATCTGGATATATACCTAAAATGGAGGTTTGGACTTTATTTCACGGTTTCTAAAGCTTTTGCGCCGTATTTATTTGGTAGGTTTTCATTAACTGTGACATTTTTATATAGCAACATTTTATTACATAAAATCATGTATATATAGTACATGTATGAATATATATGTATATTTTACATGCAACTTCGGAAATATGATTGTATTTTTTCCAGCTTAAAAAATCTTTATCGCCAACAATTTATGTTAATCTGTATCAATTGCAACTGCAACCATTCTATGTTTATGCCAAAAAAAGTTAATTCCTGTGAGTGGGGGTGTGCTAGTATCCAAAGTTTCTAAATAAAACGTACCATATTTATGAGATGAAATGACAATTTTAATACGAAACTTAGATTCTACATTATCACGAGGATCGTCCATCAGTTAGTTATGAGCATACCCAACTAGTTACTCGAAGTAAACACGTAACAAACGTACATCGTTAAAACTATAACAATAAATAAACAACAATCTCTCGAACTTTCATAAGATACAGAGCATAAGTTCTCATTGAAACGAATTTATTCACAGCTACATCGACCTCGCGCCGGTACCCGCTCCCGATTTAATAACTGTATGCTCACATGAATAAGATATCAGGTGTATAAATATTGTTTACTCAGTATCTGGTTCAGTATCAGCCTTTTTAATATTGCAGCGATAACACAGGAACCGATGTACATATAATTGTATCAGGCGTTTCTTTGCTTCTTTGGGGGAGTCAACAGTCTTCGAAACCGGCGTGTATGGATGAAGAGAGCGATGGATGTGGATGAAGCACGACAGGTTTGTAAGGACAGAGATGTTTAGCATTCGATGCTTTCCGCCTACCCCGTTAGGGACCTGACGTGAAGGCTATGTATGTTTCTTTAGCGAAATACATGTTGTTAAATTAAGCCAAACTAAAATAACTTTATGTCAATTTGAACACAAGGACTACATGAAATAATGGTAGTGTGACGAATCGCTATCATCGACCACGGTTAATGGAAATATGGTCAGGTGATAACTCTTTTTTGCGTTTTTTTGGTTAAGGTCGTTTCCATCATAGGCAATATTCACACAAATGGGGCCGTCAATATGTACGGCGCTGACATATTGCGAGACCATAGCGCGATAAATGTGTATGAATAAGTGATATTTTTCATAAGATTAGCAAGCGATTTGTATTATTTATAAGCTGTATTCATAACTCAATGAGCGAAAAATGAATCGTAGGTGTCCGAACGTTTAGAACGCGGAATTAACGTAATTGTGTACGATTGTGAATTTCTCTATACGTATCTATGAAACTATAATTTTCTAAAATGAAATCATATAGTCCAACATTTTCCATTCTTAAGGATATATTTTGTATCGTTATAGTGATGTTTAATCTTCTTCAATTATGTTTCTTTTTTATCATTTGTATGTAATACCTATATTATATGTAGTTATTTAATGAATATTTATTTAGTATTAATATTAATATTTATTTAGTTATTTAATGAAATAGTTTTCATGTTTCTCATAAGATAAGAGTGATCATTAAATTTGGCCTCGATAACCTCATTCTGTAAAACTAATTAAAAAACCCATATAGTTTTTCAAATAAACCATTAATGAAATGATAGTTGTACAATTATAATATAAAACGATAAAACTTTTTAATCAGATCCATAAAGGGATTTGCCTATAGTAATCGTAAGTATTGGAATCCAATATTGAATTTAATTTGGGATCTCTGGAACGGCTTTGGATGACGATTTGAAATAACGAGCGGTCACCAACTTATTAAATATCAGAGCCAATTTACATCATATGTTAGAAAGGATTTTTAAGGCACTAAATAGTAGAAAAGATCTTACTGATACTATAATATAAAGGTTACTTTCATATTTGAGAATAATATTGATTTGTTTTAACGAAATTGAACGACCAAATTTTAATGTCAATAAAACAGTTTGAAAATATTTTTAGAATGATCAACATGAAATTTGTAAAGCGCTGATTAAACTACTTCCATTATCGAAATAATGGGAGCTGGTGATTGTACCTCGCGTAGATTCGAAAAGCGAGTCTCGTGGGCATTCTACATGCAAGCATATTGAAAGTGTTTCTCGTGCACTTAAAAATATATTGTGCAAGTGAAACTATGTAAAAATTCTAAAAGGGAGTCGGTTTTATTAATATGAAATTCTCAGCGTCGCAATTTTTGAAATTGCTCTCTTTTAGCGTGAACGCGGAAAATCTTGGTAGTGACAGTTATTATAACACTTCCAGCAGTCTGAGAAGGTACCAGACACTCATTTTAATATACGCGATAAATAAATACGGTTTAGCTTTACACAAATGACAATATTGTATTGACCTAATTACCAGCTATTTACCTAAATATATATGGGAAGGACTTGGACTTGAAAGGACTTTCGTGTCCAATAGAAAAACTACAAAAAAAACTTTTAAAATATATATTTTTTTGTATAGACGTATAGATTTAGAGCGTAAAAATATTTTCTTAAAGAAATTGCATTTTAAATTTCTTTTTTACTTTCAAAACGGTACTTTAATGTGCAACGATATTTGAGGCTCGTATATATAAACATATTCATCATGACAAAATAAGACGAAAATCTTGGTATTACAACTGGAGTTTATGCTTCTAAGAATTCCGTCAGATTGCTTCAATTATCACTGTTGTCCATTACAATCATTAAAATCGTAGCACACGAAGTATCAGTACTAATCGTTTTGACATTGTACTAAATGCATTTCGTTGATGTGCAACATCGGTAAAAAAGTAATCTTTTATCTAAGGTCCTGAGAATGTGCCGACTACAAAAAGACATACCTTATATAGAATACGCTAATCTAAATTGTGTATTCTATCAACTCAAAAAAATGTTGCCGCATATTGGTAGAAAAAATTAAAAATTTTCAACAAGGCTTATAAATAATATTACAGTGAAATATACGTAAATAAATATTCATTAGTTTTACAGTTGTTGCAAGTGAAATGCGCGAAGCCTCGCATTTTAAGGTTCCAGTCGCGTTATCATATTTATTGTACCGTCGGATACACGCGAGCGTTCGCCCGCCATCAATATCGCACGGAAACAGACCGAAAAACCGACAGAAGTGACGTTCAACGATATTTGTATGATCGTCATTGAATACAGAAAGGACATTGTAGTTCACATTTGAAAAATGTTATTCGTTTTGTTAGTAAAAAGAATACCTATGATTTAGATATACATACATATGTATTAGATTGTAATCCCTTACATTGTTGAAAAATGACAATGATTAAAAACATTATAATAATAATAAATATCGAATCAAGGCTAGTTGAACTGTTAGGGATCGGTTGAAGCGATTTGTTATGGTTAACGCATGCCTTTTCTGTTTGACTACGAGTCACCGGTGCCAACGTGTCTACCCGCCGCTATTTATCACGAATGTCGCGCCAATATCGCCCTCACGCGACGTAAACGCTCCTAAACTAGCACATAAACTCTTGTGTTATTATTTGTGGCGGTCCTCAAAGATTTGGACACACACCGAGCTGTATGTAACAGGTCGCACAATTGCAGTAGCAAGAAAAATTACAGGAAAATATATTTTTGACGAGCAAACGGTAAAAATTTAGCAATGAACTAATCAAATCTATATACACATATTATATGTATATATTATAGAAATTAAAACAATACATAATTGCAGCGACAGCTGAACTGTGTTATTGGTAGAGCTGCATTTTCAGACGATTCCAAGGAAGAAAACGTAAATACTTTGATGTTCTACAATTTATTTATTTTAGTTATTATTTATGTAAACACTAGAATCTAAATACTATGAAAAATAAACATTATATTTCTTGGTATTTAATACGATTAGATTTTCTGTGAAATGCAATCGGGTTTCTTTAAGTTTTCTTATTTGAGTGAAAATCATTAGAATATTAAAATAATAATTCTAATTTCAAAAATACAAAGTACACAAGCCCCAAAGTGCATAACGGCATATACTCGTACAACTAAATACCTAGTCTCAAAAGTATAATATCAGATTGCCTGGAAAATTAGCGCCCAATCTATTTCCAAAACTTAACCGGCTGTGAACAGAGACTTCAACTAAGTCGGTGCAAAGTTAGTTATTGCCTCGCAGACTTAGTTCACTCTTTATACTCAAACTGAACTTAGCGCCAGAAACTAAATGCACTTATATCATAAAATAAGCAGGATGAAGTTCGGAGACTAATAACCTCTTTGGAAAGAATTTGATGAAGTTGTTAATTTTCGAATTGTACGTATGTTAACCACCAGTACACCAGGTGGTCTGATGACTTGAGGAAGACAATGGGAAACCGCTGGCTTCTGAAGGCTCAGGACCGGACGGAGTGGCGCCGATTAGGGGAGGCCTATGTCCAGCAGTGGACCTCCAAAGGCTGATGGATGGATGGACGTATATTAATATTACCAGAATCAAAATTTCCAATTTATATAAATCTCTCCACAAGTTTGTAATATTTTAAATATGTCGTTATATCATCGTAAATATTTTATGGTACAAGCTTTTGAGCTTATCTGTGGCACTTGCGATTTCACAGTTTATGAACTTTGAATTGAAGCTCTTGACGTAAAAGCAAATGTGATGGATTAACTAAGCGCGTTATTTGGCGAGCTGTTCACCTGAGACAATTGATAGAATTACGGGTTTATGAACGTGAGAATCTTGAAATGTAAAATAATTTTCGAGCAAAAGATTAGCTTATGATGGACTTTGAGCGATAAATTAAATTACAAGGCTTGTTGATGCGCATAAATTATTTTTGATCGGTTTTTCTTTTTAAACGAAGTTTTTCCTGTTCAGATATTTTATCAAGGTAATTAAAAAAAACAAGCACTAATTTTAGTCTAAATCATGTGTATTGACACCACTGTTATAAAAACGATGGCAAATCTGTCTGTCTGTAACATTTTCACGTCGAGTTACCCGAAACCGCAAGAAAAATGATGTTTGTACCAACATTTTTATCAATATTTTATAACAACAGCTGCGCTCTATACCCCAATATAGCGCGAATGTCGACAGAAAGTTCATTAATAAAAATAAATATATTTCTCGGCAAACACGTCGTGGGTAGTCAGCTAACATCAGGGGAAGGATGATCGATCAACTTCGCTAATTATATTTATATGTACACGCTTCACAAAATGTTTTAAACATGTTTACGGGTAATATAAACATGTTTATTGATAATACAGACCCGCGTTACACACATATTACACATGAGGTCTTTTCTAATTAAGAAATTTATGCAATATCCAGCTGGCTAATATTTCAAAGGGTGAGAGACGGAGTACTGTACCCGTAATTATCACCGATGCTACCAATGATGGTAACGAGAGAAAGTGAAGGATAAAACGCTTCACATCATTGATCCATTATGGCAACGATTATTTTCACAAAGTATCAAGTGGTACCCACAGCCCATTAATACTTACGTAAACAAGACGACAAAGCCAGCGTGCAGGTCATCTGATATTATGATGTCACGGTGGCTCATAGAATTTGGTGCTCAATTTTAAAAGATTTAAATCTGCTCCAATGGCCTCGCAGGTATCGTTGCTAGCTAGACAAAGAACTGAGATTTGCTAGGATACAGGAGTATGTATGTGGGATTCAAAAATAGACATTAACCTAAACACAGAGAATAATAAAATACAGAGAGTATTGCTGCACTTCTCTTAAAATACGTGTCTCTGTGGGCTTCGCAAAGGGTACGAAGGGTGATGGAAAATAATGCCAATAAATAACAATACACACTTCTGTTTTTCTCTCCTCGCTACCCATGTTCTATGTACTTGAGATCGACTCGCCTAATATGGACTTGCCAGGACGTACGGTCCTGACTTGTCTCTAGTGGTATCTATTGATCTTTTACATTCTGACTTACTACGGCTATAATCTTCCATGTTATCTGGGCAGAAACCCAATTATAAGTGAGGACATTTACCTCTTATACATTCCTCGTACTCGAAAAATTGTAGTACATTAACCCTGAACATCTTTACGATATTTTCCTTCACTGTTATAGCCCAGTTGTATTCTTTATTGAAATATCATAATTTACCTAAAGGAAATCCTTTCTCACAAAATGTAAACTCATATTACGAAAATCCACAAGCAAAACGTTGTCTCCAACATGCAATATACCTGCTGCATATGAAATATGGATATTAAGAAAATAAAATTCTACAGCAATATAGATCTACATAGGTAACAACACGACCGCAGTAAACCATTTGAAGGGGTGACGCTATATTTTTTCCTCTAACATTTAAATTAGAAGAGTCATCTGATACTAAGTACTTTCGTCTACTGTTATTTGCAATGCCGATGCTTTCAGTACAGTCGCAATAGCCTTGTTGGCTTCGAAGAGAGCACTTTTGGAACTGGTCATGGAACGCTTCGTTACATCCGAGGTATATTTTATTTGAAACGTTATACACAAACAGAAATTTCACGCTGTGGAAACTAGTTATAGCCGTGCGTTTTATAATCATTGTCATAAATAATTCATCTGGAAGTTTCTGTAGCGTCTTCTTCTTGGGCGTCATATACCCGTGGAAGTGTTTGTTTATGTGCCGCCGGCACACTGAGGAAACTAATACGGAGGAGATCTGTTTAGTTTGATCTTGAACATGACCAATATGAACTTTGGTCAGTAGATTCATGGCGTGGTTTGCGCACAGTGGTCGTCATAATTGTGTTGTAGACGAGCATGCATACGAAAGTCTGTTGGTCACCACTTCGACATTAAGGGAATTTCAATTAGTGTTGTACAAAGTGGGCGATCGAGTTTTTTTCAATGGCTGTGAATAGGAATTTGAAGTTGTTGATACAGTCGATTCAGCGCTGGGGCTTTCTGCATCCATTTTTGCTAACTATGGTTCGCCTGAGTTAAGCGAAAACAATAAGGCACAAGGCGTTCATTTAAATCAGATATAAATTGGCACCTGTATTCATTGGTACTCTAAAGTCCATAAATTATGTATTCGACATGATTATTTTCTCCTAATGCATAATAAGCAGCTTTTTGAATAGTTTTAATGATTTAATGAGATTGAAGTCAGCCTCTTTTAACCTAGAAACCGCTTTCAATGAGAATACTCTTGTCCTATTCAAATGTACGAGTGTACTGCGGCAAGTAGACGAGGGAAGAGCATATTTGTGCTTTTATGTGTATTTATTAAAATATTCGCTCGCTGACTATCAGAGCTTAAGATTATATTGTGAAATTATAGGAACCGTGTCACCTTTTGGTATTGCTTACGAATCACACGTGTAAAAAAGAAGAATTAATGTATTCAACAAAAAAATATCAGAAAGGAAACCGGTATTGACCTCGAAAAGCTTATAACTACAAGCAATGTGGGTAGAAAACAACCATGAGGGTAATCCATTTAGGTCGATCAAATTCGCCTGTCGCTAACATCAAATTTTATGATGCGCTCCGCTATGCCAAGATTAGCAATAAACAGCGATATAATATGATCAGAAAATTAAACACATGTCGGGCGATTCACACCATTTAGTAACGAGGAACACGACACAAAAGAAGAGAGTTTACGATTTAAACAGAGACGTTTATTGCGTATAACTCATAAATACCTAAGCAGTGGTTGCGCTGTGGTGTTCCAGTCTGAATGATCAAGAAAATTGTTAAAAGACAGACATCGTGAGATTAGCTACACCCTTGAGAACATAACATAGGTACGTGTAATTAATTTTAAGTAGAATTCCATTTACGCATGAATGTCGAGCAATACGATAAGAATAATTCGAAGCAATGATAAAATGGCAATTAAGACTTTCAAATATAGGTCTTTGTGAACACATTTAGATTAAAAGTAATAATAATAATAATTTTGATTTACTACTATTTTTTCCGCTCCTACTTCCGTTTGAAAAGTTCAAAATTATAGGGGCATAATGTTTTTTCCAATCTGCTTAGTCTTCAAAAATAAAATCGCTTTGAAGTTGACTTTTGTTAAACGGAGCCGCAAGAGTAACAGACGCTATCAAGTTATCTATCTGGCTTAAACACATTAAATAATTCTACAATATTAGTATAAAGTGCTGTGCATTATCGCGCGAGGTATTAGCAGCCTTCCCGTGGGATGATTTATAACACTCGTGTGTATGTGATTTTATCGCGATTGCTTGTGAAAATGGGGGCACTTGAAATTTTAGTCACAGTAAATTATTGGAGCACTTATAATTTTGATTGAATAGGACAGATTGACATTTCATTGAATCAGTATTTTAACATTAATTTAATTTTTATAATTCAGCACTTGTAATACTGAAGTGTTGGTATACTTTTGCACTGTATTATCTATTACGAAAGTGGGAACAAAATATAGGTAACGACAACAAAACAATATTATAATAAACAATAATATATAATTGTTCCAAAACAATACATAGGTCGATAACGTGGATGTTTGTCTACTTTCTTCAAAGTCAGGCTGAATAAAATGTAATTTAAATTATTCATCACGAACACGTTGCTTATGAATAGGCGAATAAAATAATGTTGTACATAAGTATCTCTTTTGTTCCTTAATTTTCTTAAGCTAGCCTACCACGTGGCCGCATAGTATCAAGTAAGGTAACAATAAAAATATTATAATAGTAATATTTTTTTTATTTTTTTATTTTTATTTTTTTGGGAAACATACAATAACAACATACATTTAGACATTACACAAAACAGTTACAGAAATCAACAAAGTTTCCACTAATAACTAATACAGTTATAAATTAAAAAAGCAGTTGAC